>PVKS010012508.1:0-53536 GCA_004027875.1 Aplodontia rufa
GGGGGGGGGGGGGGGGGGGGGGGATGTAGGCAGGAGAGTGCAATTGCCCCACCAGAGGGCCAGCCACCACCGCGGCAGCGCCGCTTCTCAGCCAAGACGGAACAGAACAAAGAGTTCCTGGTCGCTCCTAAGTCTCTATTCCTCAAAACCACTGCTAAGATTAGGACTGCTGATTCACAATGCTAATCCCCCAAACACACCTCAAAATACTGGTGAGAAGCTGGAGATATCCTCATCAGTCGCGGGGGTGCAGGGGAAGCCTTTTGTCTTCAGATCGCCATCTTGAAAACCTGTTTTGTAGTCTTACCTGAATAATTTCCTCAGGTTAACATAATTATGGTCCAGTTTGTCTGAATAACAGCCTGAGCAGTGTGAAGGGCTAAAGCTGAGACTTGTAGGGAAAAATAGTTAATGAATAGAACCACTAGAAAGCCCAGTGATACTTATGAGACATACTTTTATACTATAGCTAAAGAGACAAAGCTTAGGCCAGGATACAAAGCCATTCCCATGTACATCATCCTGTCCAACAGCAAGTAGGCAAGGCAATCCATAGGGACAGATGGATAATGTAGGGTGATGGGTTGAGGAATTATACTGAATTGACTGTGGTCTCACATAGTGGGTCAGGTATAAAGCACAGCATCTTGCTATCTTGACTACACTGGGTGACACAATGAATGTTTTTCTTTTTCTTTTTTATTAGTTCAACATGGTTTTACATATTGAAGGGAAATTACAGTTGCTACTTTCTGTGGAAGCCTATTCTATACATAAGTATATCCAGGTACTTGAGAAATATTTATGTCTCTTAAATCAAACAAAAACCTTTTTGTTTAGTGGAAAAATATGATGACCATTTTGGTGGGCATGCATTTTTATTTCAGTTTTGTATCAACCAAGCCCATTCAGTCTTCTCTACAGGTTGGATTACTCAAGGAAGTTCTTATGCTGAAGTCACAGGGAGTTCTGAGCAGATCTAATTGTGAGTCTCGTTGGCATGATGTGCAATTTCTGTTGCTTAGTCCAGGAACTGGTTACTTGTTGCTAACTTACGGGGAGTATAACAAATGTTAATTAGGAACCAATAACAGAAAATCAAACTTATGAGGCAGTAAACAGACCTACTATAAAATCTCATGTTAATAAATTAGCCTGCATAGTAGGTTTACTTGGGCAAGTGTAACATACCAAGTTATCTGTTTGTACTTTAGGGTATAGAAAGAATAAAATGCCTTGGAATATATAAATGTCATAAACTGATACAAAATATTCCTTGGGTAATGCTATCTGGAGGTAGTATCACTATACTTGTGAAGTCCAGTTTACCAATGTAGTAGGCTTTTATTACAAATTTAGACATTCTTCCTCCCCTTTCAAGGGGTCAGTAAGGCTATCCACAATTGGGTTTACTTGTACAGTCCATGACCAGCTAATTCTTTTAGTCTATGTTGTGATGTCTAGAGGAGCTGGTAACAGTAAACTGGTACTTGTGCCCCTGGCCATTTGTAGCATTTACCCATAAGATATCAACAGGTACAATATATTTAGGAATGGGAGCTATGGACACTGGGTCAGGGATGTGTGGCAGGTATCCAAGATGAAGAATAAACATTATGTCTCAGACTCTCACTGTTTCCCCCTTATCTATCAATAACAGGTAACCTGCCTGAGAATTTGTCAAAATTACCCTATATCATTGTGCATTCAGCTTACATGTTCACCAATGTTGTTTCTCTCTGAATATCTTTTGAAGACCAATATATTGTAAATATATAATAGCCTCTATCCCAGAGGCATAGCTTGAACCCATGAACCTTGACCTTTTCCCTAATTGTCTTTCAAAGACTCAGGGGGATTCATGGACTCTGCTTTTATGACATCTCCTAATAGGGGAAGTTTATCTGTGCCTTTTTGGGTGGGGATTAGGAGTTCATTCTACCTTTTTATCACTTCCCCTTTTCTTTCTTTTTTGAGAGGTAATGGCTAAAACCTCTTGGTTTTTGGTAATTGCCTCCATAACCATACCAGAGTGACATAAGGTTGTTTTTATTTATTGTTCTTTTATCTATCCCTGCTATTATTAATTATACCCACATCTTTATACAGGAGATGTGAAGAGATCAGTCCAGCTTTGTCACAATATTTCAGTTCTCCTAAATCTGCTATCAGGTTGCTCTGCTTGCTGTAAGGGCTGCCCTACTAATGGGGAGGACATTGTTATCAGTGCACCATAAATGGATGGAATGGGTGTGTATGGTGCTAGTTCCCTCATTTCAGCAGTGAGTATTAGACTGTCCAATCCTGGAAAAGACTGAACATGAATAGTATATTTCATTCCCAGTTCTTACAAATAGCTCTATAGTTCTTCTATAGAAGCCTGGGTGCCTTGAGCATAGGAATATCTTCTGAATTTGGCCACATAATAATGTGAGAGTAGAGAAGTGGCCAAGGTAGTAATGACTCCACACTTATCAGCAGCACTGGTGTAGAGGCACTGATGTAAAGCAGGGTAAGCAGTCACTGAAACATTTTAGATAATTCTATGCTATTCAACATTATCCCATCTATCCCATCTGCTCCATTGTCACACAAATGGAGCAGTTGTACAGGTACACTATCTTTCAATTTCTGCTTGAACTTGGACCCCAGTTCCACCAGCTTAGTGGGAGTTTGGGGTCTAGTGGTAGTATGTAACTGTCTCTCCAAAATGAGATCTAGATTCACCTCCCCAACCCAGGGTATTGCTGCTGGATCTTTTAACATTTGGACTATTACCAGTCTACCTTCTATTATATTTTCATCTTTTACCTCAAATGTTGAATCACTGAAATTAGTGAACTCCCTGACAGGATACCATGTCTGAGCATCCCAATTTTTATCAGTCACCAATATCTTAATGTGGGCTCAGGGCCCATGATGTCCCCTCAGTTTTGCATAACAGCAGGCTGTGACCTGCAGATGTTTATCTGTAAGTTCTAAGCATCACGGTATATTTTTGCATTAATCTTCGCTACACTGTCTTCTTTTTCTTGTTTTAACCTTTCCTGTACTCAGAGTTTATCCTGACTGCTTAATGCCAGTCTGTGGCTAACTTTGAAGCACATAGCAGCGACCTTTCACCATTGCAGCAGCATTGTTTGTTTCCTTTTTCTTTACCATGGACTACTTTAGATGTTTCTTTCAACACTTGCAGAATGCTTCTTTGCATTTCATGGTGATCCCATACCTACCCCTCCAATAGGGAAGTCATTTCCAACAACACTGAAGCTCATGTTCAGGTCTATGTCCTTTCCCAATTTCAGAGATTTCGGTGTTAACTTGATAAGTTTCTCTGTCAATTGTTTATTCTCAGGTTTGCAAAGGCCCCAAATTTGGGGTTGTTGTTGTTGTTGTTATTGTTTTATCCCTAAGAAAGAATTTGAAGAACTCAACACAATGATTTTGGACATTTTACTGTTTAATCTATGGTGACTGAGGGGCAGGATACAATGTAGGGCTGTGCCACACCCACAGGCAAGGGGAATATACAGAACAGGTAGCATCCTACTGGGAAGGTGGAGTTCTTCAGATGTTTTATAATTAAATTCCTTCACAAGCAGGGTTGCTCTGCTCAGATTATCTCCTTAAAATTGTAGAGGAGTCATCTCCCCCTCTTCATTTCCCTTATTATCTTTTAGAGACCTTCTTATTTTGCTGGAGGCCTTCGTAGGTACTGATTAGTGTTTAATCCAACAAGGATATATTAATTTTTAAAAGTTTTTTCAGTTGTTTATTACTTATATATACAGAGACAGATGATTTATCTTGTTATAATTACACTGTTCTACTGTTACACTGCTGGTGGGACTGGAAACTGGTTCAGCCACTATGGAAAGCAGTGTGGAGAATCCTCAAAAAATTAAGGGTGGAACCACCCTATGACCCAGCTATCCCACTCCTGGGTATTTTCCCAAAAGAGTTAGAATCAGCATATTATAGTGATGTGGCTTCCTCAATGTTTATAGCAGCTCAATTTACTATAGCTAGACTACGGAACCAACCCAGATGCCCCTCACTCGATGAGTGGATACAAAAACTTTGGTACATATATACAATGGAATACTACTCGGCCATTAGAGAATATGATATTATGGCTTTTGAAATCAAATGGATGGAGATGGATAGAATTATGCTTAGTGAAGTCTCCCAATCTCAGAGACTCAAGGGCCGAATGGTTTCTTTCATCTGTTGATGCTAGAATATATGGGGAAGCAGTACGGTAGATGGCTAACCTAACAATACTTCAAATTTTATGACTCTTAGAGTAATAGGGGGTGGCTCCCTATGATACTTGGAGGCATAAGGAGAGGGGTGGGGGGGGATATATGAAAAACTCATAGGAGACTGGAGAGTGGGAAGAGGGGGGAACCATCCCAGAAGCTGATGTCATTCCTCCATGAGATACCCATTTAGTGCAAGAGTTCTTCTGGGGGAAACTGCAACAGGTGAAACCCAAGGTGGTCATCCATGTTTTGGCATTACCCCTGGATAAAAAAGTATACATACATTTATTACTGTTGGTTTGATAATGTTTCCCCCTCAATTGTATCTCTATATACTTCTAATAAAAAATAATTACATTGTTCTAGGTCAGGACTGCTATAGCAAAGTATGATAGAGTAGGAAGCTTATAAATGACAGAAATTAATTTCTCACAGTATTGGAGGCTTAAAGTCAATGATCATGTTACCAGAGGCCCAACTCTGGGTCCAACAAGTCAGGTCTGGCCACTGGCCCCAATACCAAAAAAATAGAGGTAATCGTGAAAATCATCAGAAGAACTTTGAGGTTTCATAGAAAGGAATGAGGGAAAGAGTTGGGATTTATAAAACTGGAAGCTTTTCCCAGCTGCCAAAGCAGCTAATCTTGAACAGATGTTGTCTACTCCATCATTAACTCAAGATTGGTCAGGCAGGGCTTTGTCTCTGATAAGAAAGTTACTGTTTCTTGGGGTGGCTGGTGTGTAGGGGTATAGCTTCCATTCGTTAAAAAATGTCTGTTGGATCAGGCCTTGTTCCTGGAATCTATGGTATTTGCGAGCAAAAGAGATGAATACAAAATGGAGACAGAGATGTCAAGTATTTAATTTACTTTTAGCCACCCATCAGTCATTTACAGAGTCTAAGACCTTCCTATAGACAGAATACCAGGGCAGTCATGCTTTTTATCTGTTTAGGAACTGCCCACTTCTTCTTGTAGTCTCACACAGAGCTCTATGAAGTTCATTTTATAAGGACACTCATTCCATTCATGAGGTTCTACCTTCATGGCCTAATTACCTTGCCCCAAGAATCTCACCTCTTAATATGTCACATTGGGTTTAGAACTTCAACCTGAATTTTGGAGGCACAAATTACATCTATAACACTATTCTATAACCTTAATAAACTTGCTTATTCTGGTGACTTCTTATTTTTTAGCTTTTTTTGGAACTTCTGCATTGACTATTATGATCTCTGAAAGTAAAGATAATTTACTTCCTCATTTCCAGTTCAGATTCCTTTCTCTTTTCTTTCTTACTTTCTTTTTCTTTTTATTCTTGCTCCAACATGATTCTAAATAGGAGTGTGAAGAGCCAATAACCTTGGCTTGTTCCTGATCTTACAAGGAATTATTCAGCATATCACCTTTAATTATTGTGTCAGTTATCAGTTTTGTTGTAGATGCCTACAATATTGTGAAATATATATTTGGGCTTCTCCTTTTTGTCATACAATTCCTAATATATTTAGAATCTTCAATGATTTTTTTGTATGATAGAATCTTCTGTGTGTTTTTGTATGATAATGAATTGACTGATAACTGGCACCCCCTTGTTATCTTCAAGATGGTGACTGGTCTCAGCAAAGGCCAATTAAGGATTAGAGGGTTAGAACTTTACCCTGATCTCCTTAACTTTCAGGAACAGGAGAGGGCTAAAATTTAAATTAATCACAAATGATTTAGTCAGTGTGCCTATATAATGAAGTCGCCATAAAAACTCCAAAGGACAGGGTTTAAGAGCGTGACAAGGCAGTTAGTCTAAGAGACTCCATGTTTGCGCCTTAGCTGACCTCCCTTGAGTATGGAAAACCCCAAGGTATTGTAAGCTCCCTAGGTATTGTGAGCCCCAAGATACTTTAAGTCTTACAGACTGTTCTGTAGGCATTGGTAACCAGGAAGTGATTGTTCTTGTTCCACAACATGATTTATGTAACTTCATTCTTTGGCTTCTGTAAATTAGCTTTCTTTGTGCACCTGCAGACCCCCAGCATCTAGGAGAATATAATTATTGCTTTATAAGACCCTGCAAAAAGAGGATCAGGGTGGCACTCCAAACAGTGTTGTTCTGTCTGTTAATAAAGACTATATTTGGCTTACATTGGTCCTGGCTTGATCTCTCATTGGTTACCTTCCAACATTTAGAGGCCCCAGAGATATTTGGGAGATTGCGAGACCAAGCCTTGGGGATCTCACATACAACTTCGGGGGCGAGATAAATCTGACAGCTTAGGGGGTGGCCACTGAGAAGACATTCCTCGGCCCCAGCACAAGCTCAAATCTCCCTCCCCCAACAGTCCCTAATTTTGAGATCTTCAATGCATCAAAATTCAGAGATTTTTTTAATCTCCTGAGAGTCCACTGAATTCTGGACCTCTGAAGGTAAGACTGGTTGGGCCCTACAGGTGGACTGTGTGGGAAGCTGGATGCAGAACTGTTCCTCAACTCCAGGATTCAAGTAAGATGTCACTCTGAATCCCTGGTCTGATTCCTGCTTGTGGCCAATTGTCTGTGCCTGTGCTGTCTGTGGTCTCCTGTTTGTCTCCTGTCTCTTTGTGTTCCTTGTCATGTCAAGTTTCACTGTTCTTAGGATGGGACAGGGACCATCTGGACCTCAACCTCTCTGAATGTTAAGCCATTTTAAAGTCGTTAAGTCAAAAGAAAAAAATATGGTTTTGACTGTGATGCATTTAATTTTTAAAAAATTCTTTGAATTACACTGGCCTACTTATGATGTTGGATGGCCAGCAGAGGGAGTCACTGACCTCCAGACAGCCTACCATGTTCAAAACTGCCATCACTGGGCGACCTGGACACCTGGATCAGTCTGGATTAAATTGTTGAGAGAACTTCTTGGCTAAAAACTTGTCTCAAAGTATGTTCAAAGAAACTTAACTCCATTCTTCTCAACAGGTCCCCTGCCACTTCACCTCCAGTCCTACCTGCTCCTTGTCCTCCCCAAGTTTTTCAGGTTACTCTTCCACACTTCCCCCAACCCCCTAACTGCCTCTTTGACAGGCTCCCCTCACCTCAGGGGAAACCTCTAGTGGAACTCTTTACAAGGTATAAGTGAATGTTAATGCATAAACCTGATGGCTGACCCTCCAGAGACTCAATCTGACTCAAACGAGTTTTTCCCTCTATCAGACCCCACTAGAACTCAAACACGAATCAAGGTAAGGGGGGGTCTTAACACTTATCACCAGACTCTCATTAGTGGACTCTGGGTGCAGCCAGGGAAGCCAATTAATCTGTCTAAAGTGAGTAAAACTATCCAAAGTCCTGATGAATCCCCTGCCCTGTTTTGGAGCACCGCCTACCCAGAAGCTCTAAAAACTGCCAGGCCTTAAACATTGCTTTTGTTATTCAGTTGACCCTAGATATTAGAAAGAAGTTACAGGGACAGGAAGGATTTGAGGGAAAGATGTTATTTAAGCTGGTTGAAATTGCCCAGAGAGTATATAACAATAAGAAGATAAGCAGACAAAAAAAGTGGCCAAGATAATGATGCAGTTCTATCCACATACTACAGAACAAAAGCCTACAAAATTCTATAAGGAGAGACAAGGCCGCAGAACACCAGAGAAAGGAAGGTCCCCCTTATCAAAGGATCAATGTGCCTATTGTAGAGAAAAAGGATACTGGGAAAATGAATGCCTCCAGTGAAAAGGCCAAAGAAAATCAGTTCTTCAACTAAAACAAGTGGACAATTGATGAGGCTAAGGCTCCATTCATATAAGCCCCTGGAGCATATGGTCACATCATAAATAAGGGGAAACCTGTAGACTTTCTGATTGACACTGGGCCTACATATTCTGTTTTGGTATGGTCTGAGTATCCTTTGACAGATAAAAAGGCCTTCATTCAGGGAGAAACTGGACAGTTAAAGTCTTACCCATTGACAAAGGTTCATATCACAAATCTGGGCCAAAGCACCATTACACATTCTTTCCTGGTTATGCCTTAACATCCTTACTCCTACTCAGGTGGAACTACAAAAATTACAAGCCATCATTTCTTTCTGAGGAGATCAAGTTCAATTGACTTTGGGGCAAACCACCCCTACAGAAAGCCAAAAAGTTTACATCCTCCTGGACCTAAAGGATTCCTTCTTCAGTCTCCCACTGGCAGAGGTAAGCCAACCTCTATTTGCTTTCAATTGGTCTGACCTAGATTCAGGTCATACTGGAAAATTAACATGGACTAGACTCTCTCAGGGGTTCAAAAACTCCCTGACATTATTTGATGAGAACCTGAATGCAGACAGCCTAATTTACCACCTAGACCATCCTGAGGTCACCCTCCTCCAATATGTAGATGATCTATTACTAGCAGCTAAAAATGAAACAGAATACAAATGGGCCACAGAGGGACTTTTAAGAGAACTAAAAACTTTGGATTACCAAGTCTCAGGCAAAAAGGCACAATCATGCACCCCCAACCACCACTTACTTGAGGTATAAATTAAATCAAGGACAAAGAAAGTTGTTGGGCCAAAGGATAAAAGTTGTATTACAGATCCCCCAGACAAAAATAAAATTCAAGTACTGGAGAGGGAAATAGTCTTTTGATCCAGACTAAAGTTGAACAGACAGCCTTTGAGACATTAAAATTTGCTCTTGTCTCAGCATCCGCCTTGACCTTACCTGATATTAATAAGCAATTCCAACTGTTTGTGGATAAAAAACAAGGCATGGTGAAGGGGGCCCTAACTCAGACTATGGGCCCCTGAAAAAGACCAAAAACCTATTTGTCGAAAAACTAGATCCAGTAGCCACAGGATGGCCAAAATGTTTACAGGCCACAGCTGTCATGGCTGCATTAGTTAAAGAAGTTGATAAGCTAACAATGGGCCAAGAGTTACAACTTGTGGCCCCCTACTGAGTGGAAATTCTTTTTCTGTGTACCCCCAAACAATGGCATACCAACACCCACAAAGAAATAAAAAGTAAAGCTGAACTTCTAGGACTATTGGGTGCTGTCTGGCTTCTGAAAACATGGCAATTATTCACTGTCAAGAATACCAAAAAGATGATTCTCTGGAAGCCCGTGGTAACTGTGCTGCAGATCTCGCACCACAAGAAGCCACTGAAAAATCAGTGGGGCTACTTGACCTATTGGTTACTATTCCAGCCCCCCACCCTTCCAGAAGAGCCTCACTATACATAAGAAGAAATAACCCTAGCAACCAAAACCTACAGATAATGATGCCGGGTGGAAAGTATTGCCTGATGGGAGGATTTTCATCCCTGAACTCTTGGGAAAGACTCTAATTAAGCAGTCCTATCAAGGGACACATTGGGAATATCAAAACTTACTAAACTTCTCAGAAAACAAGACTATAACACTCATTTGGACCTATGGTTCAAGGATACAGTTACTCCATGTGCTGCCTGCACACAGACCAACCCAGCACCTCTATCTACAACTCTGCCTGAAACTCAAGAAAGAGGTACCCTCCCAGGAAAAAAATGGGTACTGGACTTCACTGAGGTTAAACCAGGACTTCATAGGTATACCTTTACTTATTAATGATCGTTGATACTTTTTCAGGTTGGGTAGAGGCTTACCCAACAAAAGTAAAGATTGCTCTAATTCTTGTTAAGAAACTCTTACAAGAAATAGTGCCTTAATTCGGTTTCCCTATAGCCCTGGGGTCCGACAATGAACTGGCTTTCATAGCCTAGATAACTAAATTGATATAAAAAACTTTAATAATAAAATGAAAATTAAATTGTGCTTATAGACCACAAAGCAAGCTCATTTACAGAAGCCAAAGAATGAAGTTACAACAATCACATTGTGAAACAAGAATGATTGCTTCCTGGTTGCCAATGCCTACAGAGCATTCTGTAATACTTACAATACCTTGTGGCTCATAATACCTAGAGGGCTTATAATACCTTGGGGCTTTACATACTCAGGGGAAGTCAGCTAGGGTTCAAACATGGAGTCTCTTAGGCTAACTGCCTTGTCACAAGAGCATCCAGATAGCTAAGCATGTAAAGGTTCCTGGAGGATAACACATCCAGATTGGATGTGAAAACTCCATACTCCTTCCCCCATATCATTCCCTACTCATCTATTCATGTGTTATCCATCAATATCCTTTATAATAAATCAGCAAATACAGATTCTGTGACTTCTGTGAACCATTCTCACAAATTGATTGAGTCCAAGGTGTTGTGGGATCCCCAATTTGTAGTTGCTTAGTCAGAAGCACAGGTAGAGCAACAACCTGAAATTTCTCATTAGTATCTAAAGTGCACTGAGTGGAGCAGTCTTGGGGAACTGAACCATCTCCACTTAGTCAGTATCAGAACAGAATGGCAGTAAAAAGTAGTTTGCTGGTGCCCACTGCTGTAGTACTGCTTGTTTGGTAGCAGGGGAAAAATTTACACATACCTGGGTCAAAAGCATGTTATAAGAGTATAGTAGGAGAAACTAAGTTTGATTTTGTTATTTCTATTCAATGTCCTTTATTGGGTTTGAAAGCTCTTTTTATTAGCTGAAATTTTTTTCAGAAATAAATGCTGGATTTCTCAAATGCTTCATCTGCAATGATTGTTAATTATTGATGGTGATAACTGCATGTTTTTATGTTATTACAGTAGTGAATGTGATGGTTTAGAAATGAGGTATTGCCCAAAAGCTCATGTGAGACAATGAACGGAAATTCAGAGGTGAACATATTGAGTTATGAGAGTTTTAACCTATCAGTGCCCTAATCTGCTTGAATGGATTAATTGGATGGTTTTTGTAGGCAGATAGGGTGTGGCTAGAGGAGTCCCAAATAAACATTTCCTGCTCTAAAATTATTCTTGTCAGGCCTTTTTGTTGCAGCAATGAAAAAGTTGACTATAACAGTGAATTAGATTGATTGAATTCACAGTGTCAAACTTATTTACCTTGTTTTATGTATTACCTACAATGTTTCTTATTGTTATTTTTGAAAAAATATTTTTATTAGTGCATTATAGTTATACATAATATTGGGGTTCATTTTGGCATAATCATATATGCATAGAATATAATTTGCTCAACTTCAGTCCCCAATACTTCCTCTTTCCCTGTCCTCCTCCTTCCTCCAATTCCTCTTCTATTCTACTGATGATGATGACTTTTCTTTTATTAACTGTTTGAAATATATATATATATTTATATATATATAAATATATATATATTTTTGTATATACACACACAAAGGTGAAATTCACTGTGATATATTAATTTATATACATAGCTTAATTTGGTCAATTTCATTCCACAGTTTTTCCTTTTCCCTGTCCCTCCTGCCTCGCCTTCTATCCCCTCCCTCTTCCACTGATCTCCTTTCTATTCTTTTGGTAGATCCCCCCTGTTCCCCCTTTATTTTGCTTCAGTTTTCACATATGAGAGAAAATATTTGACCCTTGACTTTCCAAAATTGGCCTATTTCACTTAGCATGAAGTTCTTCAGTTTCATGCATTTATCAGCAAATGGCATAATTTTATTCTTCTTTTTGGCTAAGCAAAACCTTATTTTATATATTTATATATATATATATATATATATATATATATATATATATATATATACACACACACACACACACACACATACATATATATACACATATATATGTATAGACATATATATGCACACACATATATATATATATATATACATTTATAAATATACAAACCACATTTTCTTTTGTTTTTTTAGTGCTCATTTTAGGATTGATATTATCCATTTTTAATTTTTCATATTATACCTTTAAGTGACATACCATTTCATTTGCAGTGTAAGATCTTTATAATAGTAGTTTCACCTAAAGTATTAAACCTCCATTTTTCCTCTGCCAATACGATTGCCATTATGAACATACATTAACATTTTTTTTAAAAACAGAGAGGGACGGTGAGAGAGATTGCATTAACTTTTACATATATTAAAAGCCTCAACTTTTGAATATCCAGAAAAAGTAATGATATTTTCACTGGATATGCAATTCTATGCTGACATTCTTTTTTCTTTCACTTGTTTAAAGATGTTGCCCCAGTACCTTCTCACTTACATTAAATTTGTTTTAAATCTTGCTTTTTTTCTTTGTACATAAAAGGTCATTTTTTCCCTGCCTGCTTTAACAGTTTTCCCTTTACCACAGGTTTTGAACAATTTTATTATGCTGTGCTTTTGTGTAGTTTTAGTCATATTTTTTTGCCCTCAGTAATTGAGATTCTTGGATCTGTAGGTTTATCATTTCATCAAATTGAAAAAACTGAGGGAATTTTTTCAAACATATTGCTCCTTTTTCTCTAAGCACACAAATATTAGTCTTAAAGTTGTTTCACAGCTCACTAATGCTTAGTTCATATTACAATTTTTTCATGACTTTTATTTTAGTTAGTTTTATTGGTATCTTCAGTTCTCTAATAATTTTTCTGCAATGTCAAATCTATCGTTTGTCCTATCCGTGTATTTTTCTCTCTCATGTTGTGCTATTTCACTCTAAAGATTTGATTTCATTTTTTATATATCTTCCATATCTTTACTTAACTTTTTGATCATTTTTATAATTTCATGAAATGCTATTATAATAATGATACTCTTGTTTGCTAATTGTAATATCTAAGTCAATTCTGAGTTGATCTTCCCTTAACAATTATCTTTCTCAATATGGAAAGTATTTATTGCTTTTTATGAGTAGTAATTTTCTTATTGGATTATAGACATTTTGATCTTTACGTTTTGGTGCTGGTCTTGAGCTTTGTTCTGAATGAGAACTAAGTTATTTGAAAGTATGTGCTTCCTTTTGGGCCTTGCTTTAAGGTGTATTTCACAAGACCAGAGAGAACTGAGTCAAGATCTGAGCATCCCTGACTGAGGCAATACTTCTGCACTTTAGGCTTTTGTAGGCTTAACCTAGTACTCTGTGAATCATTAGGCTATTCTGACTGGCAGGAAAAGTTAATATCACTGACTCTGAGAGTCCCAGACACTGCTATTCCTACTTTTTCCAAGTTGTTCTTTCTGTGCCCTTGAATTGTTGTCTGAGATTCCTGCGCTGAGTAGTGTTGTTAAATACTAAGAGACACCCTGTCTGAGCTTTTGGGATTTTGTCACCATACCTCTCTTTCCTCTTCAGCTTTAGTATTGAGGACTCTCTCTGTGTTGGTTCCCCCTGAGTCTTAGTTCCAGCTTTTCAAATATGGAGTCAGTAAAGCTCTGCTAGGATTCTGCGGCTTTGCACAACAACTAGGAAACCTTCTTGAAGGGATAAACTGGTCCATTGTCACCTATTTGTTTCACATTTGTCAGAGATCATTACTCTGTGCTTTCTTCTGTTCAGTGCCTTAAAAACCTTAATTTCATGTGTACAGGAAGATAAGTAAATTCAGTACTCTATCTAGGCCCTGAAGAACAAATCTACAATGTCCATAAATACTTTTGATGTACAAAAGCAGGATGATTTGATAGATGAACAAATATATGATAACATGTATATAATAAAATATTAACAGAAAAATTTGAGCATTGAGTGCATAGTTATTCATATGATTCTATTAAACTCCGATGCTTAAAAAATTATTTAAAAAACACTATTCCGGGCTGGAGCTTGGCGGTTACGGTGCTTGTCCAGCATGCGCTAGTACATGAGTTCAAATCCCAGCACCCACATACACAACTAAGTGTCTCTATCTATCTATCTATCTATCTCACTGCCCTTCACTCTTAAAAAAATAAATAAATATTAAAAACTATACTCTAGTCTTAGATAACTCTGGTCCACTCAATGTGTAATGTTGAGAGAGGTCAATAGTGCAGATAATTTTAATTATGAATAAATCCTACATGAAGATTCTGGATTTGGGTAAATCTGACGTTTTTGAGCATTATTCTGCTTGTTTTCTGAGGGTGATTACCTTAGAGAGTAGGAAATGTGACCCTTCAGTCTTCTTCCAACCCCATTCTCCCCAGCTCCTGTTTGTATAGTTTGCTTGATTCTCCACATGCACCTTATCTCAGTGCTGCTGATTAGTGTAATAAAGAAGTGAAATGAAGGGGATAAATGAAGAAAACCAGAAATTTTACACAGCATACCATGGTTCAGAGAGTCATTTTAAGGAAAAGCCTGTGATGCTATTAAGGTTCTTTCTGCCACCTTTATTACAGAAAATAATACATGTGATTCCTTGATATTTGAGAGTAAACATTTTTCCAGTTTTCATCATAAATTACTTATAAATATTTCCAGGGGAGGCTCTGAAATGGATTTGCAAGGTTACTTGGTCAAATTCAGTGTTTTCATTGAAAACAATAACAACCTCTGAGCCCCCCTGATGGCTTGGCAAATGAGGGAAATTAAAGGGCATGGGGGGAGCCAGCAGTGCTTTGGGCAGCCATCTGCCAATCAGCATGAGCTGGTCCAAGGCCACATTGATCTTATATCTGTTTATCTCAATGAGTTCAAGTCCTGGTGTACATACAGCTGGCCACTTGACTAAAGGACTTTTAAACAAATATAAGTGCTCTTTTGCTTTAAATAGGCTTCCCTAACGGAATACAAGATAGGGTGGCACAAAGCCAGTGATATCATACCCTATTAATCTTCAGATTCAAAGCAATTCCAGACAAAGTCCCAGTGGTGGATAGGTTTGTATGCAATTGACAAGCTATTTCTAAAATTCATATGGAAATGCAAAAGACCTAAAATAATCAAGATAATGTTGAAGAGTAAAACTGAATAATTTACTCTTGTAGACATCAAGGTCTACTACTCCACATCTTTTTAGAAAGTAATTTAGTGAAGTGAGGATAAAAAATCTTACCAATGGGACAAAAAAAGTTGAGAGTAAGAAGTGTGATTGTACATAATCACTAATTTATGATAAAAGCATCAGTTAATAGAGTGGGGGGAAAGAATAGTCTTCTCAATACATGCTACTAAACAATTGAAGCCTGTATGGTATCGAACTGTATGTCCAATTGTCATGTAAATCTGATCTCTACCTCTTACCATAAACAATATCAATAGCAAAAGGTACTTATGAATGGATTGCATGCAGATCTAAATGTGATATGTCAACCAAAAAAGCACTTAGAGATAAACACAGGAGAACATCTCCCTGAACTTAAAATAGACAATTACACAAGTTTTGAACAATGAAAAAAAAATGGCAATTTAAATTATGTTATAGTTAAAATCATCAGCTTAGGGGCTGGAAGGATGGATTAGTGGTTACGGTGCTTGCCTAGCATGCTCAAGGATGCAGGTTCAAACTCCAGGACCACATACACAATGAAATGTCAGAGCAACAAAAGACACATGACAAACTATGTAAAATTGATTTCTCTTTCTCACTGTCCTCTGTTAAAAAAGAAAGCAGTCTATCAAAAACTATACCATTGAGAGTATAAAAAGACAAAGAGATGTACATGTATCTGAAAAAGGAATCCAATCCAGAATACCAATAAAGAAAAATATACATCACTTTTAAAATTGGACAAAATCATGAAACAGCACTTAATAGAGCATTTAGCTTATTATAAAAGGTATTCACATTATTGTATTAGAAATGCAAATTAAAACCACAATGAGAAACTGTTACATAATTATCATAATGGTAAAAATGAAGGAAAATTTCATCACATCAACAGGAGGCAATAGACTTAAGAATCAAACAGCTGGACAGAAAGCTACACAAGGGAAGCCAGGTCTTTTTCTAGAGATTCTGGGACATTCTGATTTGGCAAGGAGGTACCCTCCCAGGCTGTTGCTCACCATTCTTTGGTGCTTATCTTATAAAAGTGACCTGTAGTATAAGGACACATCCCTTTTGCCAGGTAAACCACCTCACCAGGACTTCCAGATGCCACACACCAGTTACTCAGAAAAGATACCAGACAGAGCCTAGGTCCTGTGGTAGAACAGATCTACTTGGTAGCAAAAATCAGTACTGTATATGCAACATGGTCAAGTACATTAGCCACAGCACCTCCACTGAGACATATTGCAGTGTTAACTCAATTTCTTCGGGAGGATACCTTCTGTCCCACTTTTTATCAGTTATTATATTGGTCTGTCAATCATCCCAATCTAATATAACTCAATATATACTTGTCAAACACTCCTTAATCATGATCTATCTGATCTATCTGCTAAAAGGCCTATTATGGGATGAGAGGGGCAATGAAGAAGAGCACATGTTTGTTCCCTGCCTGATAAAGCTTGTAGACTAGAGAATAAAACTGGATAAATTCATCAGACCTTTTAATAATCCGAGACAGACTACAATTTACACAACTGATTTAAAGAAAAATAACATAGAAATTCGAAGAAAGATATAATTGATGAGTAGTCATGATCAGTTTCCTGAGCTAGCCTGGGAAAGATTTCAACAGTGAGTGAGAAATATTGCCTAGAGTTTCAGGGATGTGCCTTGGGAATAATGAACCACATCATAGTCCCATTCAAACCCTATCAGAACATTTAATCCTGTGAAACTGGGTCCAGCTCCCACCCCATATTCCTCTACTGGACCCAGGCTAGGTTGCAGAAGGTAAGCTTTTACCCAACTCTTGCTGTCAACTATTGCACAGTGTGCAAGCTCATAAATTCTGGTCCATTTGCTCTAGATCATTTCTGATTTAGTATGAACATCTGGTGCATAGAAAGATGAGGCCCAGTGCCTACGCTTCCAGTGTCCCTATCACCTATGACTATGCCCTGGACACCAGGTCTCTGGGAGAATTATGCCATCTGGCATAAGGATCATGTGTCATTTCTTACCAATGAGGAGACCTCACAGTGAAACAGACTGTGATATCCATGAGATTTTATTGCACATGTGAAAAGCAGTCAGGATTAGACTGCAAACCAATATTGAGCTAGGACAGGGTTTCAGAACTCTGAATTCTTATCAGACAGATTTCATTCTAAAATCCAACTAAATATTTCCCAGGTCTAAGAAAATGTGTTCACCAACTTAATTACCCAGGCACCAGAGATGTGTAGCTAGAAACTTAGAATTCAAAGTAGAAACTTTTCCCTAGGCAAAGAGTATAAGGAAGAGATATATTCTTGAGTTTATGCCTAGAAATGGGTTGGATATTTTAATTATAAAATATAAAAGAAAGAAAGCCTAAGGATGCATTTGTGAAAGTTATTGTCTGGGGAAAATTGGTGTTATGCAATGTTTTACTTCAGTTCTCCTTTATTAGAGATTTTCAGATATTGTATGTCTTGATTTAGAGGTAAAGTGAGGAATTGAGATGGCAGGCAGGCACATTGGAAATACTGAACATTGGTTTATTGCAAGAAGTTTTGAGTAGATGTGGAATCAAGTCCTAGTGGGCTTACTTTCTGATAGTAACTGGAATGATTTTCTAGAGGTGACTAGTACCTAAGGTGACCAAGGACTTCTCATTCTGCACAGTTGTCATCAGGAGAGAAGTAGATAATGCTTATTAGGACCACTGCAGCTAATCTCTCTAATGGCCCAGACTTTATTTCCACTTATCACTTGGGAGTACAATGTTAGTTAATAGGAATTGATTCCTCAGAAAGATAAATCAGGATGTAGATAAGTGGGGAAACTGTACAGAGTTCAGAAAGGGAACATTTAATCTTTTCTAAAATTACTAAGTTGATATTTGGGTAAATAGAAAAAGAAATATATACAGAAATTTTTAACTTCATAACCACAGAAAACCTCTGTTAAACTCCTGATTGTGTCTGGTCTCCTCAAAAGTATTGCTAAATGTCCATTTCTCAAGTAGGCACGATGTCCTCTGATCTCATGCAGTCACAAGGAGGCAGCTTAGACTTCTTTAGGACAGTGTGGAAGTGATTGTCAGGATTAGATTCTTGAAAGATTCCTAGACTCAATGCTATGGAAGTACTAAGGTAAACAATACTTCCCATGTTGGAAAGAGGGTTTGGGAAAGGCACTAACCTTGCTATCTCCATGAGGTCACCAAGGACATTTAATATTTGAGTAAAAATTCTTTGCACTTTTGGCGGGGACCATTTCCACCATGCTGATTGACAAGGTCCAGGCATGGGGAAGGGCTTGGCAAGGCCACCATTCCATGAAATTGCCCATTGTTATCTCTCCTTGAAATTGGATATTTTCTAATAACAATCATACTTATAACTACGCCTTTATAGATTAAAATTCCAGAAAAATTTGTTATTGATGATAAAGATTGTTGTAAAAGTAATAATACTTCATTAGGTCTGTGGAGTCTGAGGGAAGATGAGAAATGCCTTAAAAAATGTATTAATACCACACTAAAAAGCCCAGATAACCAGAAATCTAACTTTGAAAAGTTATTAAGAAAATTACACGTACAGTAATTACTCTCACCCATGTTGATTATATCTAGTTCTGTGAATGTTTTACCAGTTAAACAGTCAAAGACATATAATAGCAGATTTGTTGTTCTCACAGTACAGGGACCACTGTATATAGCCTATAATATTGGAGGACATTTGTGGAATCCACCTAGAGGAACCCAAATAAATAATTATTAAGATCTTTCACTCACAGGCCCACCATTGCTTTTTACAGGAATTACAATGAAAATGGAAATGCTAATATTAATGGTAAATGGACTAATGTCCAGCGCCTGCCCTTTCTTCAGAGACTTGGACATCAGGGGCTACCTTGGCGATGTAGGACAAAAGAACAAAGAAACAGCATATGTAAACAGTTATGCAAATATTATCTAAAAATCAAGTGTCCACACTGCATACTATATGTATGGTTAAGGAACATAGTTTTCTACTTCTCATTTTGTGTTTGTTTTAAAATAGTTTAAGTTTCTACTTCTTAGAACATAGTAAAGACACATAAATATTTTTGTATGGTTACTAATAGTACGGTGACAACAACATAATTTTAGTTAATATAGAACTGTAATACAATGTTAATTGCTTGCTTGGAAAAGGGCACTAAAGCTAGACAATACTGTATTACCAAAAGCAAGAAAATTTCCTAGTAAAATGCTTGTGCAAAAACTTCTGAGTAAATATAGAAAGCTGACCTTAATGTACTCTTTACGTGTAACACAGATAGAGGGTGTAATATCTCAAAAAAAAAAAGACACTTATGGAAAAAGAAAAGGAAACATTGTGGTTAATGTGTCAAGGAAGTATGTTGTACTGATGGCTAATGTCAGAGATTACGGAGAAATTTAAAAAGAAGTCAAATGTAATGAAACAGTTAATGAAAGTATTGTTTTGCTACCTGTATAAAAATACATCACAATAAAGAACAGAGGGCATTTTGCTCAAGCGGGGAATTGTGTCTGCTTGCAACTTGTCCTGGAGGTTCGAGATGTTTCTCCGCACCGACTCCACTCATCCTTTGGGGACCCAAGAGTTATGCTGGGGCTGTCTCTCGGTACACTCTGTTTCAATTATTATGTAAACTCCAATGCCCAGCCCTAACACATTAGTAAATTCCCAAGATTTCTTCTTACTCTAGTTTGCTCCTTCTACAAATCTCCCTTCCCCCAATGTCTATTTTACAAATGTCTTGAATTATTTCTTTGTCCCCTAACATCCTAAACATGGAACACAACATCCTATCCTTGCCCCCTCCAATGCACCGATGCACAAGTCAGTTATATGAAGAGAATTTACTGAATATTTTGGAGCCTCAGGATGGTCACAAAATAGTTGAACTTACTAATAAGCAATCAAATTTAATTCATTATTATTGCAATGTGTTAGACTACTCTGTTCTTAACAATCTTGAAGTAATTTCTGCCTCCAAAAATTTTCACACTATTTCATTTCAGATGTCAGTTTCTAATCACACCCTTAAATCTTCTCAAATTCTTCATTTCAAATAAATGACTGAATATAAATGAATTCATTTTCATGTTAAAAACTGAAAAAAATCCAACAAAATAGTAATTCATACTTACATTAAAGGGAAGGGGATGCTGATAATGAAATTGGAATTTATGTCTAATTAATAAGTCCATAAATTGACTTGTTCTAATAAACAAAATACAAAAAATTATCAAGGTTTTACCCTGCAAATATACACACACACAAAGTACCAGGCCCAAATGTTTTCACAGGTGAATTCCAACAAACCTTCAACGATCAAATGATCCTGATGCTACATAAATTGCTGCAAAATAATGAACATGTAAGAATTGCTCATTTGTTTTTATCAAACAATTATAATATTTTCTAGCTTGATGAACATAGTGCAATGAAAGAAAATTGTAGAATAATACTTAATTGATATTGATTTTAAAATCCTATTAGTGACCATAATCCAAAACCAATATTTGCTTTGAAATCTAAACTCACTTTATGTAAGATTAAGTAAAACTGTACTATTTTATTATTTTAAAAATTTATTTCATATAATCTTATATAATTTTGACAATTATATATCTAAAAACAGCATGACTTAAAGGTATTCAAATATAACAAATCTGTTGTATCTTATATACTTTAGATTTTTGTTGTGAAAAATAGTGGTTAATATGATCCCCGGATTCCTAGACAATTTTCTTAACCTTTGATGAATCAATTTTCTCATGCACTAAGGTGGGACTACTATTGGGAATAGTGGACATATTTCCTAGTGTTGGTATGAAAAGTTAGTGAATTAACTGCATATAAAGAATACAGAACAAAGCTTTCAGGTAAAAACAACTGAGTAAGTATTTGGCATTATTCTATCAGTTACCAGATTTGGGCTACAAATATTCACTGCCACCTCCTCTCCTTCTGCTCCCCACCCCCACTTGTCACCCCCACTTGTCACTAAGTCTATCAAGGTACTACATGATAGTATATTAATATTAAATACATGTTGATATATCATTTCATGGCTTCAGAATACTTTGATATTAAAAAAGCCCTCAAAGTTCCTGGCTATGAGCACTGCTAGGTTTTGAATAAGTAACCCTCAAAGGCCCAGGAACTAAAGGATTGGACCCTAACGTGTTGCAAACTATTGGCAGATAGTGGGACCTTTATGAACTAGGATCTATTGAAAGGAAGTTAGGTCATTGGGGCATGCTTTCTAAGGAATTATTGGGACCCTGGTCCCTCTTTTCCCTCTCCCAGCATCTGTCAGTCCCAGGGAGGAGGCTATTTCTGGGATGTGTGTTTATTTGCCACTGGTATAGGATGCAAAAAATTGGTCCCCACATGATATCTTCCTATTTTCAGTGAGTCCTACTTGTGTTTGCTCTCTCCTACATTTCCTTTAGTAGTCATAAGTTCTAAGGGTGGCACCTCACTTCTTCCCTTTTTCCTCCTTTCAAAAGGTACCTTACCCAACCCATTGCTCTAAGCCTTATTTGTTAGTAGGTTCTTTCACTGTAATCTTCACAGAACTCACAACCCACAAAAAAAGAAAAGACCTTCCATTTCACTTAGTTGATTTTACTACTAAGCTTCAGTGACACCTCAAAAAAAAAAAAAAAAAAAAAAAAGGAAAACTTTTGCCTTTGAAACAGCTTCTACCTCATGTGAAACTTTCCAACCTTCAGAAAAACATCTACAGACATGGATGGGGTTATAATTGCCATTTAACAGATAAGAAAACAGATTCTTATATAGATAATGGGGTAGGTCAAGGCTTGTGACCAATTACTGACACAACTGGAAATTAGGTCATTTAACTTAAAAATAAAAATTTTAAGTTAAGTCCTCCACACTTACTGGTCTAAGATATCTTTTGGGCTTCTTTTTTTTTTATTATAATGATCACTTTTAATTTTTTCTCAGTTTACTCATTTATTTATTTACTTATTATTGGTGCATTCCGGTTGTATTACTTATTATTGGTGCATTCTGGTTATATATAATGATGGGATTTGTTATTACATATTCATGCATGCACACAATATAACAATATAATTTAGTTAATATACTCCTCCCATTACTCCCCACCTCTTTCCTCCTGACCCTGGGCCCTTGCATTTGCTGATCACCCTTTGAAGGCGATTGTGTAGGATTTATTAGTTTCCTAGGGATGCAAAAATATATTTTTCCCTTCCCCCTTAACCCTCCTTTTACCCCTTCTGTCTTTCTTCCCCTCCCTGGTAGCTTCTGCTTTCAAAACTATTCAAATACAAATTTGTAGAACGAAAAGAATTCTTTTAGGATTCTTGAATTTCCACCACTAGGGGGAGTGATTCATGCAAACAGAATTCAAACTAATCCACAGTCGGAACTGGATATTATTCTCTTCTGCGGAAGGAGAGAACAGACCTGTCCTGAACTGATGGATGGTTTTGGACCAACCAAGATCACTCACAGTATCCCATGAGTAGGTTTGCCAAGGAGTGTTTAGACCTATGATTTGAATATGAATTTTCCCCTTCAAACTCATGTTAAAATTTAATCCTTATTGTAAGACCAGGTGGAACCTTCAAGTGGTATTTAGGGATTTATGCTCATGAGTGGATGTGGAATTTGAATATCTTTCCTAATAGAACCAAATTAGGCTAGTGTTTCCTGCTTCTCATTTTTCCATCATTTAATTTGATTTTCTGACCTTTTAACTTTCATTCATGTAATTAATAGAAAATGAGTTAATAGTTTATCTTGAATGTGGGTCTGCTAAAAAAATAAAGACAATTTGATTCATAAGGAGTTTTTACTGATCATTCTACAGCATTTGATGAACAAATACTAGGTGCCAGACATTGATTTTTCTGGTCAATTTTTCACTCAATTGCTTGGTATCTTTAATATATATTTTCAAGTGAATTAGAAAATACCAGGTATAAAGTCAATGCTGATGGTATGGCACTAATTAAGGGCCTAACAGAGACTAAAGTTATGATTTTGCTGTCATGAATAATGAATGATACAAGCCATCAGGACCCTTTTGGTTTACCTTCCACATGTAGTCACTTGTCTCAAAAATGAGGCCCCTGTATTACTAATGGAACTTTCAAACCCAACTGTGACTACTGCACAAAGACTGGTCTTCTGCCACCTCCAGCCTCCTGCCCAGTACATAGGGACCTACCACATGATCTTCTGGTCTCATTGTCTCTGATCCCTCTGTCCCTACTCTGGCCCCAATTTACATGGTTGCATTTCTGCCCTGAACCCTCTTCTGGGAACATCTTGTCCCTTCTGAGTGCTTTTGAGCTTCATATCTGTTATCATCAGTTCTCCTCAGTGTTAGCCCTCAGATCCAAACTCGTTTCATAGGCCTTGTTCCTTGTAGAAGTAATTCCTTGATGTTAATGCCTCAAGATTCTAAATTCTACCCACACTGTGTGCTAGATCATCTTTTGCAGTTCATATTGAGCTGATTTCTACCAGGACCACTATTTCCAATTAAGAAATTGTCCTTATTCAACCAAGTAAAATCTTCCATCTGTATCAACAGTTACCCACTTAACTGAGAGGAAAAATATAATCAAAATATCTTATTGCTCCAAGAAGATCTGCTACAAATAGTCAATCCTGACAAATTAAAAGATAAAGTCTAATCAAGGTAAACAGATAAATTATATCATCATTAAGTCTTAACCAGTTACCTAGAGTTTCTTTGAAACAATTCATGACCTCAGTGACCCTAAGCTTCCCCAGTCCTACACTGAATTTTAAGACATCCCACCCTTTTTATGTGTGAGGAGTTGAGATGTAGAGACTACCCATGGTGGTGGTCTGGATTTCTATACTGGGTACAAAACTTTCCTCCTTGTTTAACACTTTAAAAGTCAAATATTCAATCTCAGAGAAGCTGCTAGGTTCATTGATTATCTTCACAGGAAAAGCATTCATGAAGAATGAATAATGGAGTATGGACTTTCTTGAGTGACAGAAGACAATATAGGAATCAATGTTTAACAAAACAATAATAATAATCTAATAATTGTTCAACAAAATTAGCATCCTCTTTACAAATACTGAAAATTACCCAATAAAAAGAAGAAATCGTGGCTGGCTTAATCACTACCTGGAGAAAATTTCACACTAGAACAAACAAGGAAGAAATAAAATTAACATTATACTATCCAGGTCTTAACCTAAGCCATTACATTAAAAAAGATGGCAAAGAGAAGGAAAGGAAAAAGAAAGAAAATAGATTACATCAAGACTGCACTGTTCAGCAAAACTAGAAAAGGAGGCCTTATAGTGGAAAGTGAGTTCTGATAAACACCCAGTGTGAAGTACTTTCTCAATGGCAGGCTTACCACAGACTGATACCAGCCAGTTTATTTACACTTACTGAGCAATAGACAGGGGGAATCTGCAGGTGAACTTGAAAAGGAGGGAAGATATATTGGCAACTAGGGGATGGTTTTAAAATACAGGAGGAAGATTAAAAACAGAGTTAATTTTCAATGAAAGCATCCTATTTTCTGTTTGAACTCAGATTGATGCTTCAACTTTCTCTGTACATTTTGAAAGATAGTTGGCTCTCAGGAGTAAATAAAGAGACAAGAAGATATGTTTGTTTCTCACTAACAAGTCTGGATTGTTTCTAATTTCTCTTCTCTGGATGGTTGAACTCTTTGCATTAATACTAAATTACTCAAAAGATAAAAATTAAATTATTTTACCCTAATGTGATTGGGATTTTAGAGACCTGGTGAGAAAAATAAAAACTTGCTGACCATTGAAAGTGAAAGTCATGTTGGTTTCACAAAACACTGGGCATTCTGATCATAACATCTAACTGGAAACACTGAGAGTTGGTCAGATGGTATTCTTGGCTTGGAGGGTTTGGTAATAAAATAGTATGCTTTTATGATTTAAGTGTCCCCCAGAAATGATGATGCAAAGTAAACATATGGATGCAATGTTTTCCTTAGAAAGTGCCCAGGATTCTTTGACATAGTTTAGAGTCTGTAGTCCTCTGATGCTTATAATCTAATGTTCTCACCTCTTTGTTTTCAGGGCCATACCAAAGATGTGCTCTAAGAATCAACCATTTGCTTAGTCAATCTTAGGTCTCTTTGAACATACATTGCCAAGATATCTCAGATGATTTTGAGAATTATACCAATTGCTGGTCTAACACACAGCAAGAACATTTCTAAAGAGGGAAAAAGATATTTATTAATGCAAACAAAGTCAATTTTTTGACAAGTGATATTAAGATCTACTTTGTTTGAACTAAATTCTAGACTCTGAACTCTATGGGATCAGAGGTCATGCAGTAGCTCTTAGAAGGCCATGAAGAAAAATTTCCTGAATCCCTAGAAAGCTTAAAGAGAGTATGCCCAGACTACTATCATAGCCAGCAGAAAGTCAGTTAAAGCCAAAAGTTGCCTGGGTTCGAAACCACATAAAGCAATGGCCCCAGCTTAATGTGGATCTCAGCCTGACCCTCAGTCACAACTGCTGATTAATAGGACACCATTTTGAAACTGAATGGACATTGCTTCACTCATAATCAGCAGAGGGAAATCACATCCTCTGTTCACAGCCTGGAACAAGGGAAACTAGAATCAAGGTGAATCAGTTAAATAACTTTAATTACTAATACCTCAGTGAACTGCCTAGGCCAGAAGGGAGTATTTGTGCACCACAGAGAACCTGTGGAGAATGCATAACCAAAGTACTTGTGCTTGTAGACAGCAACCAGGCTCTATGCCACCATGAAAAGGATCCTGTAGTGGAGAATGGGTACATGGTGATAAATAGTGATTATAGTGACAGTCCAGAACCCTGATTCCTCAACCCCTGCACACAATAGAAATAATAAACAGACAAAATACTACATTCTATGAGCATTCAGCCATTGAGCTGACAAACCAGCAGCGGTTGGTGGGAGGTCCATAGAAACAAGGGGAGTGTCTCCTGTCTTCCAGTGCCTCTTAAAGGATCCAAAACCAAAGAATGAAATGTCCAAATCTTTTCTTATTTATTTTTTATTAGTGGATTATAGTTTTACATAATGTTGGAATTAATTTCACATATTCATAAATGCACACAATTCAGCAATACAATTTGTTCAATATGCCCTCCCCACACATCTATCTACCTCCCTCCCCCCATCCCTGATCCCTTGCCTTTCTTCTGGGTCCTACATTTTTCCTAAAAAACCCAAATACAGTGACATAATTCTTATACCTATGAAGAACATTTTTTATATATATGGCTATAGTATATACAGTGGAAATGTCCAAATCTTAATGAAATCCAAACCAAGTTTCAACAAGATATTTCTTCACCTTGGCATGGTTTAATATAAATAACTATAATATCAAATTTCATAATATATATTCCTCTTTATCTTGTTAGTTGTTACCCCAATAACCAACTTTGTACCTTCAATTCATTTGAATGTATTTCTTCTAATGGTTTAAAGAATTATTTAGAATCATTCTCCCTATATTTATTTTCATAACCTTAGTTTATACTTGTTACTTTCTTCTCCTATTTTCCCTCTTACCATATCTGGTATTATCTCAAATACTCTCCATCCATCTTTTTCTCCTTTTTACTTTGCGGTGCATTATTCTTTTCTATTTTTCCTTCTTTTTTCTCTTTCTCTTTATTTTGTCCATTCTTCTTGACCCCTTCAGCCCTCCTATAATTTAATAGCAATTTTTCCATATTTAATAACTAATTTTTCAACCTATTCCAGAACTTTACTATAAGTTTTTACAGGAATTGGGCAGAACAACATCAACCAGATTTTCACTTTTCATAGGCTGAAAAATATGTGATTTGACTCTAAAGTGATTGTACTAAATAGGGTTAGTGGTTCTTTCAAAGTAGTACTGAGACTGGGATCAGCAAAGGCAAAAGATGAAGTTAAAGAATCATTACTAACCTGGGTGCAGAGCCTGTAATCCCAGAAATTTGGAAGGCTGAGGCAAGAGGGTCACAAATTCAAATACAGCCTTAGCAACTTGCTGAGAACCTATCTCAAAACAAACAAACAAACAAAAAGGGCTGGAGATGTAGTTCAGTGTTACAGTACCCCTGAGTTCAATTCCCAGTAAAAGAAAAAATAAATCAACACTTAGATTTTTGCAAAATCCAAGGCTCTTAAGAGAAATAAGCTCATAAAGTAGACCCTTGCTTAAAAAAAACAAAGCAATAACCAGCCCAATTGATGGCTGGACATAAAACCATATGAAAAAGCAGGGAAATAAACCATACCCTAAAAGTCAGGAAGACTTGGAATAGCATATACCATGCTCTGAAACAAAATGGATGCCTAAAAAGATTACCCAGTAAATTACCCTTCAGAATTGAAGATGAAATAAAAACCTTCCATGATATGGGCTGGGGTTGTATCTCCATGGTGGAGAGCTTGCCTAGCATTTTTTGAGGCACTGGATTTGATCCTTATCACCAAATGAAAATTAAATAAATAAAATAGAGGCATTCTATTCATCTCCAACTAAAAAATTTAAAGCATTCCATAATAAACACAAACAAAAAGAATTCATAATCACAAAGCCTATACTAAAAAAACATACTTATTGAACTATTTCATGAAGAAATAAAAAAAGTTAAAATGAGAACCAACATAGGAAGGAATTACACCAGAAGAATAACTTTATTATATTTTTATTATATCTCTAACATAGCATCAAATTAAAATATTCTAAATAGATTGGCAGATTGGGTTAAAAACAAGATCAGAACTATGTTGTCTGCAAGAGACACAGCTCACATATAAACACATCCCCAGACTTAAAGTGAAAGAATAGGAAAAGATACATCATGTAAATTACACCCATAAATAAGCAGGGGTAGCTATTATCATGTAAGACAAAGTGGACATCAAGCCAAAATTAATCAGAAGAGACAACGAAGGTCACTTCATACTGGTGAAGAGAATTATCCAACAATAAGATATGATGATTATAAATAATTATGACCCAAATGGTTTTCTATGTACATAAAATAAACTATTCTCAATACTAAGAATCAAATACAATAATTCTGGGTGCTTTCAACACACCTCTCTATGCACTAGATAGATCATTTATAGATAAACTAAGTAGAGAGTCTTCAGAATTAGAAATACTACTAAATCAAATAAATCTTATAGACATCTATAAAATATTTCAACCACCAAAGACTAAATTCACTTTCTTCTCAGCAGCACATGGAATATTTCTAAAATAGATCATATTTTAGGTCACAAAGCAAATCTTAGCAAATGCAAAAATATAATTATAATGATTTGTATCCCACCAGATCTTAATGGAATGAAATTGGAAATCAAGGACAGGGTAAAAAATAGAAACCTCTCTAACACCTTGATGGATAGCAGAAGAAATCAAGAGAGAAATAAAAAAATGCTTACAAAAAAATGAGAATAGTGGCACTGACTTTTTACACTAAAAAATTAGATACCAAATAATCTAATATTACACTTCAAGACTCTAGGAAAACGAATAAAAATCCAATACCAAAATCAGTACAAGACAGGAAATGATTAAAATCAGAGCTGCAATCAATGAGAATTAAAAAAAATACAAAGGATCAATGAAACAAGAGTTAGTTCTTGAAAAGATAAAAAGCATTGACAAACTTAGTGAAACTAATCAAAACAAAGACAAAGAAAACTCCAATTAACAAGGTTAGAAATTAAAAGGAAAGTATCACCACAGAGGATCACCAGAAACTATTTTGAAAACTTATACTCCATAAGCTAGAAAACCTTGAGAATGTTGACAAATTCCTACAGATGTGATCCACACAGATTGATCCATGAGGATCAATTAAACAGATTAATATCAAGTAATGAATTTGAAATAACTATCAAAATCTTCCCAACAATGAAAAGCCAAATGTCTACTCAGCTGAGTTCTACCAACCTTTAATAAGAATGAATACCAATCTTTCTCAAATCATTCCACAATAAAGGGAGGGAACACTATCAAATTGGTTTCTATGAAGTCAGTATTGATCTGATAGCAAAACCAGATAAAGACACATCAAGGAAAGAAAACTTCAGGCTAATATCCTTGATGTATCCAGATACAAAAATTCTTAATAAAATATTGAGAAACTAAATACAAAAATATATTAAATCGTAGTGTGAGTTTTATGATCAAGTGGATTTCATCCCAGGGATACAAAAATGGTTCAACATACACAAATCAATAAATGTAATCAATGTCATTCATCATATAAATAGAGTTAAGGACAAGAACCATATGATTATCTCAATAGATTCATAAAAATACTTGATAAAGTTCAGGACCCCATTCATGTTTAAAACACTAGAGAAACTAGGAATAGAAGAAACTTACCTCAATATTGTGAAGATTGTAAATGACAAACACAAGGGCAACATTACACTGAATGAAGAAAACCTGAAAGTATTTCATCTAAAAACAGGGACAAGGATGCCCACTCTCAGCACTCCTAATGAAGATAGTCTTTGAAACTCTAACCAGAACAATCAGGCAAGAGAAGGACACTAGAGGGACACAAATAAGAAAAGAAGAGCTCAAATTATCTCTGTATACTAACAACATTATTATACATTTAGAAGACCCAAAAATTTCCACCAGAAGATTTATAAAACTTATAAACTAATTTAGTAAAGTAGCAGGATACAAAACCAACATACAAAAATCGAACACTTCCCTATATTCCAAAAATGAATATGTGAAAAAAATTAGGAAATAGATTCCATTCATAATAACCTCAAAACGAAATACTTGTGAATTAATTTATTGAAGAACTTGAAGCACCTCTACAATAAGAACTACAGAATACTAAAGAAAGCAATTGAAGGAGATCTTAGAAGATGGAAAGACCTCTCATGTTTTTTGATAAGTAAAATTAACATTATCAAATGGTTATAATACCAAAGATGTTATATAGATTAAATGCAATCCCCATTAAAACACCAGTAACATTCTTCATAGAACTAGAAAAAGCAGTTTTAAAATTAATTTGAAAAAATAAGAGACCCAGAATAGCCAAAGCAGTTCTGAACAAAACGAACAATGCTGGAAGCATTACAATATCTAACCTCAATTTATACTACAGAATTAATAGAAATAGCATGCTACTTCCACCATAAGTGCCTTGAAGACTAGTGGTATAGAATAGAAGACAAATCCACATAAATAAAGTTATCTGATACTAGACAAAAGTGCCAAAACATGCATTGGAGAAAAGATAGCATTTTAAAAAATGGTACTAGAAAAAATGGAAATCCAGATATTAAAAAAAAAAAACTTGAATTCTAAATCTCACCCTGTATAAATGTCAACTTAAAGTGGAATAAAGATCTAGGAATTAGACAAGAAACTCTACAACTGCTTGGAGAAAATGTAGGCCCAACACTCCACCCAGTCAGTATAGGAACTGACTTCCTTAACAAGAATGCACAAGAAGCAAAACTAAAAATCAATAAATGGATGACATCAAATTAAAAAGCTTCTGCACAGCAAAGGACAAAATTTAGGCCAAGAAGATAGAGCCTCAATAATGGAAGAAATCTTTACCACCTACTCCACAGGGCATTACTATCCAGAATATATAAAAAACTAAAAAACCTTAACAAAGAAATCAAATAAACCAATTAATAAAAATAAAATGAATCAGACACTCAATAGAAAATATGGCCAACAAATATATATATAAAAATTCATCACCTCTAGCATTTAGGAAAATGCAAATCAAAACTTGCATTGAGATTTTATCTCATACCTGTCAGAATGTTAATTATCAAGAATACAAATATTAAGTGTTGGTGAAGATACAGGAAAAAGGTACATATTGTTGGTAGGACTGCAAATTAGTTTAACCAGTCTGGAAAGCAATATGAAGACTCCTCAAAAATCTAGGAATGAAATGGCCACATGACCCAGTTATCTTACTACTTGGAATATTTTTAAAAGTTCTAAAATCAGCATAGTATATATAGGGATACAGCACATCAGTCTTTCTAGTGTCATAATTCACAATAGCTAAGCTATGTAATCAACCTATGTATTTTAACAGATGAATGGATAAAGATAATTTGGTATATATACACAATCAAATATTACTCAGCCATAATGAAGAATGAAATATGGCATTTGCTGGTGAATGGATAATACTGGGGACAATCATGCTAAGTGAAATAAGCCAGACCCCAAAACTCAGAGGATGAATTTTTTCTCTGATATGTGGAAGTCAGTTCAAAATAAGTGTGGGGAGGAGGAGAAAAGAGAAAAGAGGACAGAATTCCATCAAAGTAGAAAAATGTTCAAAAGACTAGATAAACTGGATGAAGGAGATTGAAGGGGAGGGAGAGGCGAGAAGGAGCAGGACAAAGGAAGAACAATGCAGTGAATCTGACCTAACTCCATTGTACATATATGAATACATCACAGGGAATATTACCATCATGTATATTGACAAGACATTCATTTAAAAAAAACATAAGAGGAAGAAAATTGAGGAAGGAGGAATAAGATAGGCAAAGTTCATGAAATGACTCAGACTTAACTTTCTCATGCTCAAATATGAACATATCAGAGTGAATTTCAACAACATGTATATCAACAAGTCACTAATTAAAAATAAGCTATTAGTAAATAACAGAAAGATCAGTACAGTAGAGAGAAGAGGGTAGGGGGAAGGAAGGGAAAATACTGGGGACTGAAGTAGAATAAGTTATACTGCATGCTTTTATAAAAATGTCTATGTTTATGCTATTGTTAAGTATATCTAAAAAGAACAGGGGGTTGGAGGAAGGGAGTGGAAAGGGAAATACAGGGAGTTGAGTTAAAACAAAGTACACTCAGACTTTTATAATTAGGTCAATGTGCATTCTATTGTCATGTATAATTTAAAAAAAAACAGGGAATGGGAAGGGAAGGGGAAGAAAGAAGTGGGAGATGGAATTAGATCAAGTTAAACTCCATGCTCTTATAATTAAGTCATGACATCTTATGTCATGTATACCTAAAAAAACAAGCAAATAAAAAAAAGAAAAAGCCTATATGTAAATAGCAGAAATATCAGTAGAGTAGAGTGAAGTGAACAGAGAGAGGGAGGAGGAAGGGAAACGGAAAATACTGAGGACTGAATTAGATCAAATTATATTCTATGCTTTTATAATTATGTCAAAATAAATCTTAATGTTATGTGTTACTAAAAAGAACAAATTAAAAATAGTAACAATATATTTGGAGTTTATAACACGTATGAAAATCATGAGAAATGCTAAAACAAAGACCATGAAAAAGAATGGAAATCTAACATCATACTGGACAACTGGACAACATTTTATGTGAAGTGGTTTATTTGAACATTTACTGCTAAATTTGAGAAGTGACTTTAATGTACCAAGGCAACCCAAAAGAAATACAAAAAAAAAAAAAAACCATACCTATCAGGATATTTAGAAGCAAATGATAACACCAAAAAATATTTCAATAAAATGCAGAGAGGCTTTGTACTTTCTTGTTGGAAAAATAGAAAAGCATTGCTCCCAAATTTGCAAGGAAAACGTCCAGACAAACAGGAAGCTCCTAATTTTCTTGACTTCATTGAAATGTTCAGGTTGCAAGGACAAATGCATTGGGCAGAGTTTAGAGATAAAGAAACTTCTTCAGGTTTAAAGAAAAAGAGAATACAACCTAAGGAATTCCTAGAGATGTACTGGGAAGGAGGGCGGGGGGGGGGGAGGGGGGATAATTGGGGTGGGGCTCTAGGGGGTAAATATAATTTTCAGAATATAAATATATTGTTTCATTGTAAAAATAAAAAAAATAAAAAGAGAAGAAAAAGAAAAAAGACACAGAAAAGGTGCAATAAGACACCAGTGAGAATAGTTAATGTTGGGTAATTGATGAATTGCTGCAATATGTTTATATTCTGGCAAGTGAGGGTGAAGCCCTTGAGATGTCAAATATGAGGAAAAACACCTTTTTAATTTTTTGCAGATGTTTTATACATGAATCAATTGAATACTTACAGAATGGATTGGAAAAGACCTGACAAACCCTTTTAAGTGGCACAACTGGGGGAAGAGAACAGCTGTTCTTTAGGAAGAGCAGGAAACTACTCAAATGTGGCTATGCATTTTCCTTTGTATTCTTCCATAAATCCATCTATTCCACTTAAATTGTCAAACTTACTGACATGAAGTTGTCCATAATATACCATTATTAATATTTTAATATGTAGGTGATCTAGAGGATTTCCAATCTTTGTTTCTTTTTTCTTCTAGTAACTTTTGGTTTATTTTGTTCCTTTTTGCTGTCTTAGAAATGTTGATTTTATTTTTTTCTAAGATAAACAAGCAGGGAACATATATTTGTGTGAAATAACTTCAAGGTACAATTTTTTAATGTCATATTCTAATTTTCATTCAATTTGCAACTTCTCTTTTATTTAGAAAAAAGGTAAAAATATACCCTTTCTCCTCTTCTGTTTAGCAATGTACTGAAAGTCCTACAATGACCATGTAGGCAAATGCAAGAAAGAAAAATATAGACATATAGATTATAATGTAATAAGTAAAGCTTTATGTTAAAAAATTATTGATTAATAGACAAGGGGTTATAGTTAGTACATTCTAGGAGATTCCTTCTTGCCCTGGGAAGAATGATCCCTGCATTGGACCAGCTTATTGCTCAGGGACACAAATCACATACTTTAGCAGAAGTCCCAAGGATGATTTGGGGCTCCAATTCCTATATCCTTCTGTTGCATTCCACATGGGAGGAAGAATGCATGTGACTCATACACCCAGGTAGTTCTTAATACCTGTATAATGAGGGAGAAAGGAAACAAAGGTTCAGAGACTCCAAAAGAGTGGAAAATTTACATTTGGCTTTGAAAAGGGAAAGTCAATTTTTCTCAGAAAATTGACCTTACCTGTTTAGTATTAAAAATAAAAGCTGGGTGATTGAGAACTAATCTCTATATGGATTTGAGAAAATAAGAGGTGAATACAATGTTTAGGAAAATATAGTCTAGGTCACAACTTGGAGATGATCACCTTTTAGAAGTCCATGGTTGAATGAGGTACTCAGCTCTGAGAACCAAGAAGATAAGAAGGAAAAAATTCTCAGAGAAAAAGCTCATAGGACAGGAAGGTGAAGAGACAGAAGATGCAGGTTCTATTCCACAACACACAAGCAGATAATTTTCTGGAGTTGTCAGAAATTGATTTTCTGGGAAATCCTTGAGCTGGAACATTGAAAGGAGAGGATTTCTCCCCTGATATGTGTGCAAATCTCTCTCTCTCTCTCTCTCTCTCTCTCACACACACACACACACACACACACATACACAAAAATTAAACACATGTACATGCACAATTAATTATGTGCTTCATTTTAACAAACATCAGATAACTCAGGAATGCTTGATATGCACTTATGTCTCCCTTGTCATTTCCATGAGAGTCTATGAGATCTCTGAATGATGACAGAAATTGTGTTTTTAACAAAGTGAAACATTGGCAGGCATCAAAGCAGTTGATACTGGACTTGTTTAGAAAAAAAAATTGAAAACTATTCCTTAGAATAGAAATGCCTACAGCATAATTACATCAAAAAGACTTTGTCATCTGTGCCCTCTTCTAATGGTATGTTTGTACTGAGTTGGGTCCTTTGGGAACTATTTAAAGCTGAGAGAAATAACATTTATACCTCTGACTGTGGATGAATATTTGCATGGAGTTCAAGGATTAGATGACCTCATTTCCAGTTCTTACTTTGCTTCATACCAGAGTGGTAGGTAGTCCTTTGCTCATGAACCAGATGCCAAGGTTAGCCCAAGGTCACACAGATTTTTCCCTAGTATTCTCCTCAAAAACTTATAGCTCTTTTTTATTTTTAATTTTTTTTTAAAGAGAGAGGGACAGTGAGAAAGAGAAAGAGAGAAACAGTTTTATTTAGTTTTTTACATGGTCTTGGTTGCTTCAACACTTAGTTGTGTAGATGGTGCTGGGGTCCACACCACTGACTCTGACTCACTGACTGACCTATAGACCAGCATGCCAACTAGAAACTGCTGGACACATTGGGTTTTAATAGAGATGAGAAACCCACAATGACTACTCTGGGAGTAGAGAAAGATTGGAGTAAAGGTACAGGAGCCTTCCATGATAGCTCTAAGTGTGGGGGGCTGTCAGGAAGAAGATCAGTGATTGGGCCTGTTCCCAAGCCTCTCAGAACTTGGTGGCCTGGCCTGCCAGGACTAACACAGAAGACAGTTCCTAAGACTTCTGAGGTTGGTAACACCCAAAGTTGGGCAATGAATGTTGCGAGCTATAGGTTCCTCCTCTCACTTATCCTGCTACCTTGGCTTTCATCTGGGAAAAGGCACTGGTGATCAGATAAGATTCTCTGAAAAAATGCCTCCTCCACATTCAGTAGGTCCCAAAGCTGTGACCCTTTGCAGATATAAGAAGGAGGTTTCACTCATCCCATGACTGTATCTCCAGTCCTATCTTCTCAAGGACTCCTTCTGAGTGAATTACATTTGTTTCTTTCCTGTCTTGGAGGTTGCTTCTCTTTGGCTATGGGGTTTCCATAATTTTCAGAGTGTCTCTCCTTAATGACTTTGTTTCCTTTGCTGTCCCCAGTTACCTGAGTAACAGGGAAGCTTCTTTTTTTCTGCATAATCATTATTGAGATCTCCACAATTTACAAACTAAAAGGGTCACCAAGTGTTGATCCTCATTCTTTTGGGATGGGCAGGAGTGGGAAAAAGGGAACATGGGACAACTCAGACAACCTGTCTTTAGAGACAAGTATAAAAGGCATCTTTCTGTGTCAGTATTTGTGGAGTGAGTGAATAGCCCCATTGTCCATTTCTTTCTGGGTGCCCTGGGCTCTTCTGGACAACTTGAAGCCTTGTCTGTCTTAGATCTGCCCAAAGACATGGAGGTAGGCCATATGAGCTCTTAAGGGTCTTTACCTTTAATTTCATAAGTTTTTCTCCCTCTCTTCCAGTTGCCCCTGGCCCATTTCTCAGCCAACCCATTCAAGATGTTTGTACGCTGCTGACCTCCTATTGGTGAAGAAAGCAAGAGAAGAAAATTGTGTCAAAAAGAAACACAGTCGGATATTCAACAAATTTTATTCAGGCTACTGAGATGGAGGAAAGAGATTTGGTATAAACTGAGATCAGCTCCAATAAAACAAAGGGAGGAGGGAGTTTTAAATTATAGTGCCAAAGGAAAAATGCCAAAGGATGTTGTGGGAAGGTTGGAAAAACACCTGTCCTCAAAACTGTCCAGGTTACCAAACCAAGGAAAGACTGGGAAAGCTCCACAGCCAGATGAGGCTGAGGAAACATTATGATCAAGTGCAATGAAGTATAGCATATTGGATCTTGGGGCAGAGAAAGAACAGGGAAAACAAAGTAAAACTGATGATTTACTTAGTAATATCATGCCCTTGTTAATAATAATGTGTTAATGTATTCATTAATTGTGTGGCATGCACTACACTAATGTAAAATGCTAATGGGCATGGGGGATATGGTAACTCTCTGTACTATCACCATAAGTTTCCTATAAATCAACAACTCTCCTAAAATAGAAGAGATTATTAAAAAAAGGGGACCCAGCTAAATTTGAATTTTATTTAATTGGTTTGATTCACTGTGAAATTCCCATTCATGCAGAGTTTGCATTGACCATACGAATTTAACCTGAATTTTGTAAAAATAGCAGGTAATGCTTTAATATATGTATACCGTATGAAATATTTGAGATGTACTAAAAGAGTATTTGTTGCTTGCTTGAAATTATTTTGGCCACCTTTATTTTATCTGTCAATCATATGAGTGAGTAGAATTCAGAGAATAGAGGAAAAGAAACCATTATTACAAGGATGATGGTCTTCTCTTTCTACACCTACAATAAAATTGTCACTTTACCAAAATCTATCCCAGGGCCTGAACATCTTGGAATATGAGTCAATGTATCAAAAGAGATCATGTGCACTGATCCTAGGGGGTTTTGTTTTACTTTTATTTTTATAAAATGAATATTTTGCTTATTTGAATAGAAACAATTGTTATAACTTTCTTATTTTAGGTGAAAAATGCATTCATCATGTAAAAATTGGATGTACCATTTTCTAAAAGTATTTACATATGATTATATATAACAAATATTTTGGAAATATAGGTGAATAATCACAAATTCATAAAATGGAGAAAGTCTTTTTAATCATGACATTAAAAGAAAATAAAGGAAAGACTGATAAATTGAATACGATGTTTTCCAGTTTTATTAAGGTATAATTGAAAATAAAAATTATATGTTTATTTCATATCTTGTGCTAATTCTCTTGATATGTTTGCATTTAAAAGGGTTACCATAATAGTTTTAATTAATAAGCCAACATCTCACATAATTACTCCTTTTTGGTGAGAATATCTGAGATCTACTCTGCAATCTGCAAGTGTATGCTATATTGTTATCAACTACAGCTGCTATCAACTTCCATTCTGCTCTAATTTTATGAAGTGAATTTTTTGTACTTGGTATAGTATTTGCTTTTCTGCATCTGTTTGATTGCATTTTCATGTCTGCTAGGTTCATCCATGTTGTAACAAAAGATATTATTTCCTTCTTTTTAATGCTAAATAATATTCTCTCTTCATTCACTCACTGGCATTTAAGTTGTTTTCAGATATTATTGACTATTATGAATATTAGTGCAATGAACATGGAAGAATTTCTTTAACATACTAATTTCTTTTCCTTTGGACACATTTTCAGAGTTGAGAGTGCCAGATCTCATGACAGTACTATTTTTAATTTTTTGAGAACGCTCCATCTTTTTTTCTATAATTACCATACTAAATTATATTTTCACCAACAGTGCACAAGTGTTCATTTTTTTGTCCTTTTGATCACAGTCATCTGAACAGGGGGAGGTAATATTCCATAGTATTTTAATTTACATTGTCCTGGAAATTTGTGATGTTGAGCTTTTTTCATATAATTGTTGGACATTTGTATGTATTCTTTTAAGACATATCTATTAAGGTTTCTTGCCCATTTTTAAATTGTGCTGTTTTCTTGCTTTGGAGTAGCTAACTTTCCTCACATATTTTGAATTTTAGCTGGCATAAACCTATGTAGAAAATTTCTAGGTCTCACCAAGGCTGAATTTAGCATTGTGCCAGCTATATCACCAGCCTCATACCAGGGGCCTACTGCTCAAAGCTGACACAGACTGTGATCCTTTGAACTCTGTGGGTGAGAATGGAATAAAACGAAAGAATCCCACCCCCAGAGCTCCATCTTTGTCACTATTGGTGACCCTCTGTATCATGGTTGCCTGCTGCCCATAACCTCATCCTCTAAGGAAGTCTCTCACTCGGGCCCACATGTAAGACTGGCTGCGTCTTGTATCCCCACTTCCCCACTCACCACTGCCCTGAGCCGGGCATTGGTTCTCTGGGAATATCTGGCCAGGAGATACAAGCTGGTGGCATGGAGAACAGAATAAGAAAACCTAGAGAGCAGAGTCCATTCATCAGATGTATCAGGTGCCCAGGGGTTCATTGCAGAGATAGCTAGCTGCTTTCTCAAGAGCATTCTCAAAGTGTGAGGGGCTATTCTGGGAAATGGATAAGTACTCTGGACTAGCCCAGGCTTCCATCTCCTGGCTGGATATCATACACTGGAAGGGACTGAATGAAACACTTACCCAGGAAGATAGAAAGAAAAGGAGGAGAGCTTGAAGAGTACATCCAGATTTGAAAGAGAAATTTCCATCCTTTATTCTCTGGAACTCCAGACAGGGTGGGTTACAGGGAAATCCCCACAACCATGCAAATAGGTATTAGAGTGGACTTAGCACTCAGAACTGCAGAACTCTCTAGGATCAATCTGGATAATGAATGGAGGAAGCTAATATGAAGCTTGCAGTGCTGATTCTAGACTCCTAGGCAGAGTCTTCTTGAGCAGATTGCAGCCAGTTTTAGCCATTTAGCTGCCTCTGCAGGGAATTGCAGGTAGTAAGGGCATCAAACCTGAAATAAACAGGTGTCTTGGGGGCCATGTGACTTCTTTTCCAGACTAAGTGAACAATTGTGCCCTTCTCTCCTTTTTCCCCTCTTCATATACTCTCAAGTGTCAGAAATCATTCTAAAGATAACAACTATATTTCCATTTTAAGGGGAAAGTAGCATTGCATAAATACCTAATTGTTCCCCTATTGCATCTCTGCAAGTTTTTCTCAATGAGGAAATTTAGTGATTATTCAAGAAAGTGTCATTAAAACAGAAAAGCAATGACATAGGGGAGTTATAAAGAACAAGTCGAATTTTCATACTCATTTTCTCCTCAATTCTCATTTCCCTTATGCTCATCACTTAGGAGAAGCGAGGACTGAAAAGAATGCTTTTTATTCAGTTCCACAGAGAATTTCTACAGAGGTAAATTGAGCTTAATCTCTGCTGCTCAGAGAACTCAAAATGTGTTTTTAGAGACACAGTTTTTCCTTTATTCTCATGGCTTTTCTACTCATCTGGAGCTTTACCATCTACAGAGCCCTTACATTTGTTAGCTTGGAGCATCCCCTGACTCCAGCACAGCTTGACCTTTCAGAATGAGGCAGGACCTATAGATGGCAGAACCTTTCAGGGTTCCTGCCTTAGCCTAGTTTGTGCTGATATAACAGAATACTACACACTGAATAACTGTGTTTCACTTAAAAAGAGCAAAAAGTTATCTCTTCATAGTTCTGGAGTCTGGGAAGTCCAAAACTGACATCTGATGAGGACCTTCATACGGTATCACACCATGGTGGAAGGTGAAGGAGCAAAGTGAAAATGAAAAATAGAGAGTGAAAGGAGGCTAACTCAACCTTCTACAACAAACCTAATTAAAAACGGCATTCACCTATTCATATCACTTTCATGACCTAATCACCTTGAAACAGTTAGGGACTACCATGGAAATAAAAGGCAGATACACTCCTGAGACCTTCACTCTTGACATATGATCCATTAAAGGTATGGTATGTGCTCTTCTTTAACTCCTCACTCTCCCAAATAATCTTATCAACTGCAGAAAGCAGGTGCATGGGAAAGCCTAGAACACCTTTGCTGTAGTATATCCAGAATAAACTGAAGAAAACAATAAGACACTCAGAGGTCATCACAAAAGGACAAAAGGCAAACAACTCCTGGGACCTTAGTCTGTTAATTACTAAAGGCATGGTATGTGTTTTCTTCCACTCCCACTTTTTCTTTTTTTATTAAGAAATTTATTTGTTGAACAATTATATGTTTTTAACAAAATAATACCATATGTATATAGATTCTGAAGATTAGATTTACCCCCAAGAGTGCCGCCCCCAATTATCTACCCTTATCCCTCCCCTCCCCTTCCCAAAACATCTTTTCAATGTCTGAGCATCTACAGCCTATCTCACAAGGACAGGATATAGGTGCAAGTTGGTAGTGCCAATAGAGGAAATAAACAAGATTTCTGGGATTAACTTATCACCTATTCCCCAAGGCTAGAATGCTTGCTCAAGAAAATATCATTTGAAATAAGTGACCAGTAAAAAAAAAAAATTACCAGACCCTAGCCCACCTGAGAAATCAGATAAGAGGCTTGACTCTTCCTTTTTTGCCGGACAAGCTCATTCTTCTCTCAATCAGTGCTGTTCTCCTTCTCCTCCAGGTAAAGCCCCCTCACCATTAAAGCCTTGCCTGTCATTTATTTTCACTTGACTAGACTTCATTTCTTTTTTACTTTTACTGTGATTATGATTTTTATATTTTGATATTAAGCATCTTTATCCATGAAGAGTGAAATGTGTAGGAAGAAGGGAAACCATTTCTGCTGGTCATCCATCATTCATGCCCACCAGTGCCTGAAGTACAGCAAGCAACCCTGTTTGAACTTATGGTAGTAGAATATACAAAATGTTATCTTACTCCCACAAGAGAGCGAATATTGGAAAGTAAATATAGTACTAAGAATAATTGTGCATTAAGTGCAGAATTATAGGTGTTTTTATTTATTCTGGAAATTATTCCCTACTTTCTAAGTTTTCTTTGTTTTATTGGTATATTATAATTGTACATTATAATACATTGTTGCATATTTGTAAACTTTCTACCATCGCTAAGAAATTCCCCTCTCTGATACCAACTTCTCATTGGGCCCCACCTCCTCACACTGTTGCATTGGGGATTAAGTTTCCAAAATATGCGTTTGAGCATCACATTCAAACCACAACAGCATTGTTGCAGAGACAGATGAAGCAGAAATTTAAGGAATTCCAGGAAGCAGTTTTATTCAAAGTTGCGCAGTTCGGTCCAGGGAAAATGGGTATCTCAAATCCTCTATCCTGAGTTTGAAACCTCACAGTTTTATATTCAGTGGGAGTTTACATAACATTTAATTATTTTTTTTTTCTTTTTGGTAAGTCAGACAGTGATTTCACAAGATTTTTGCAGAAATAATGGCTTCTACAAAAATTTTCTCTCTGGGGTAAATGCTCATCCCATAAATCTTATAAGTTAGATAAGCACAGCTAAGACCGTCACTGTTCCAGAGGAAGTTACAAACCACAACCAACCTCTGTGCAGTTCCTGCAGACACCTTGACAAAGATTTTACTGACAGAGGCCAGCTGAGCTGGTTTATAGTTACATTATCACCATATTTAGGGGGAGGATCCTGCAACCCTTTCCTCAGCCTCCTTCAGCCCCAGCACCCAATAATTAGCTAACAGCAGATTCAGAACCCTCTTCCGAGAGAGCCTCAGAATCTCTGCCACAGACACCCTGAGCAGGCTGGGGGGAAGTTTACAATGTTGTGAACTCAGATGTTCAGACTAAGAAGACCTGTGAGAGCAGCAATGCAACCTGAGCTCCACCTTGTAAGTTTTCTGAACAGCAAATGAATCTGCCCAGAGAGGAACCCTTCTCCTAATCTGAACATACAGAGAGATCACTTTTCCTAATTCAGTCAATGGTGTTTCAGTGTTGACAGTTTAGATTCCTGGTCCTAAGCTTCTGACCTCTGAGAATTTAAAATGATGTGAGTCCTCTATGATTTAAATTTTTCCTTTAACGGAAATCAGTGATATTCATCCTAACAATGGAGAGATTATTCACCTAAAGAAAAGCCAAGACCTTTTGCATAAGACTAGGGAAGAATAACCCCCAAGGCAATTCAGAAATCATCATTCTTTTCTTCATTCCTATTTCTCACTTTTGGAATGAATATGTCTATCCTTGTTTGCCTGATATTATACTTTGGAAGCACATAACTTTCTTGATTTCATGGGGTTACAGATAGAGAGCAGTTTACCTCAGCATAAATTGCACTTCTGAGTCTCACCTACATCTGATTTAGATGATATTTATTTTTTTTTTATTGTTTTAAAGAAAGAGGGACAGCGAGAGAGAGAGAGAGGGAGAGAGAGAAACAACTTCATTTAGTTTTTCATGTGGCCTTTGTTGCTACAACACTCAGTTGTGTACACGTGGTGTTGGAGTTTGAACTCGGATCCTCGCGCATGCTGGGCAAGTGTCGCAACCGCTGAGCCACCACCCAGCCCCTGATTTAGATGATATTTAGATAAGACTTTAGATGGCAGACCAAGTTGATATTGGCCCAAGTTAAGACCTTTAGAGCTATTGGGATAGAATGAAAGCATTTTGCATGAGAAAAAGGCATGGATTTGGGGGACCCAGGGACAAAATGCTATAGTTGAAGTTTTGTGCTCAATCAAGACTCCTATGTTGAAATGCTAACCCACAATGTGATATTAATAAGTGACCCACAGGAGATGATTATGACTCAAAAGCAGAGTCCTTGTGCATGAGATTATAAAGGTGACTCCCTCTCCCTTAAACCATGTAAGGGACACAGTGAGAAGGCACCATTTATGAACAATGAAGAGGGCCCTCTTCAGACACTATTTCTACTAGAACTTTGATCTTTGGTTCTCCAGCCCCCCAAATTATAAGAATGCATCTCTGTTGTTTATAAGCCACTCATATATGACAGTTTGTGCAGCAACACAAGTGGACTAAGACAAGCTAAAGTCAAATATGCAGAAAGCCCTTGAGCTCTGCCTATTTGAATTTTGCAGAGTTAGGTTTCCAATGCAGCTGAATGCTCAGTGTTAGGGAAGTACAGTCTTTAAGGGCTCCTTGTTGTTAAATTAAGGCTTGCTGAGCCACCTTCCCTGAGCTTCTCCCCATCTTTTCCTTCCCCTACATATCTATAAGTATTGCTATGCCTTTGGTAGGTCTAGTATAAGACCTTTACTACCTTTCACCCAAGCCTGTGTTTTGTTCTAGCCTCCACAAATGAGAGATAACATTTGACCTTTGACTCTGTGGGTTTGGCTAATTTTTCTCAGTGTGATTTCCTCCATTGTCATCCATTTACCTTCAAAAGCCATAATATCATTGTTTCTAATAGCTGAGTAGAACTCCCTTGAATGTATATACCAGAACTGGATCCATTCATCCAGTGAGGGGCATATGGATTGATTCCATAGTTTAACTATTGCAAATTAAGCTGCTATGAACATTGATTTTGCTGTGTCACTTAATGTGCTGATTCTAGCTTTTCTGGAGAAATACCCAGAAGAGAGATAACTGGATTGTATGCTTGATCCATTCATAATTTTTTGAGGAGTCTCCACACTGATTTCCAAAGCACCTGGACCAGTCTGAAGTTCCACCAACAATGTGCTAGTATTCCTATCACCCCACAACTCCTCTAGCATCTGTTATTGTTTAAATTCTTCATCTTTACCAATCTGACTGGAGTGAGGTGAAATTTTAATGTAGTTTTGATTTGCACTTCCCTGATTCTTTTTTTTAATTCAGAAATTTATTTGTTGAACAAGCAAACAAGCTTATAATGAAATTATATATTCTGAAAATTAGATTTACCCACAAGAGCCCACCCCAATAACCCACCCTTATCCCTCCCCTCTCCTTCCCAATTCATCTCTACAAATGCCTTAGGTTATATAACATTACATATTATCTGGATTTAATGTAGTTTTGATATGCACTTCCCTGATTCTTAATGATTTAGAACACCTTGTGATGTATTCATTGGTTTGCTTGAGTTCCTCTGTTGAGAAGTTTCTCTTTAGCTCTCTAGCTCATATATTGATTGGATTATTTGTGTTTTTGGTATTGATTTTTTGAGTTCTTTGTAAATTTTGGATATTAATTACCTGTTGGAGTAATCAGTGGCCTTGATTATCTCCGGACCAATTTTGACCAATTCCTTGGCTGAGCAGAAGCTTTTTAGTTTTATGGCAGCCCACTCATTGATTTTTTACTTTAATTCTTTTGCTTTGGGAGTCTTGTTGAAAACACCTTTGCCCACTGCCAAATGTTGGAGAGTTGGTATTAATTTTTCTTGTGGAAGTGGTATGGTGGATGATTTAATTCCTAGTTCCTTGATCCATTTTGATTTGATTGGTTTTTTTAATTAAGGAGTTCAGTTAAACAATCTTAGAGGCATATAAGGTAACAATATGATGTGCATTTTATTCTAATCCATAGTCACCCCTACATTTGCCCACCCCAGTCTCTTGATTCTTCTATACTTCCCCCCTATAAGGGCTATAAATGTTCATATATATATGCAAGATTATAAATTTTACTGCACTAATTGCATAAATACTATTTGGCTTTTGGTGGGTGGTGATGATGGTAAAGAGTATGCTAGATTTTTGAATGCCTCTCTAGATCCCTCCCCATCATCCCTCCCTCACTCCTCCTCTCTGCTTCTGCCTTCTTCTCTCCCCTCAACATATCTATGATTCCTTAGATAATATGTTGCTTCAACTTTGGTGAGTCTAGTACACAAGCTTGAACTTTCACCCATGAACTTGACCATCATGCATTAGGACCTGGATTCAAACCCCAGCACCACATACATAAAGACTAGATGAAAAAATAAATAAAATTGAGTCTCTGTTTCTCTTTCTCCCTCTAACCCTCTCCCTCTTTAAAGAAAAAAAAAGGAGGGGAAAGAAATGTTGAGGACCTTTAGGGCATCTTCTTTTGAGCTAAAGGGATGTAAGTATTATGCTGGGCATTTCAGGGTATCCAAAACTGAGGTTCCTGACTTTCACTGGAGAGGACTATGTACCTGGAAAAGGGAATGGACCTGCTCTGAATGTAGCCCTGTCAGGTTAGGTTCCCAGGGGTGACTGAAGTCAGACATCAGGTGAAATGGGTTGAGGGATTCTGCTGCCACTGGCTGCTGAGCTCTGAGCTTCATGTTGAACTTCCTCTGAGCAAGGCATAGAGGACAGATCAAGGTGGTGGTTCTTAAATCTGGCAATGTGCTGGTTAAAGATGAATAAAATTCTTTTTTTTTCACTCTATTCATCCTAGGACTCGACTGACAAAACAGAGGAACTTGTAGGCTGACATGGAAGGACAAGTGAGAGACACCCAATTCCAAGTTCTAAACTTCATCTTTTCCTGAAGGTGACAGTGCTACAAGACAGTACCTCCTTTTTCCATACCCTGAGATTTAGGGAACACCTAAGCCCATAGCCTCCCTAAGTTAACAGTAGCAAATTTCCTTTCCAATAAGAACAGCTCCAGCAAATTGTGGGCCCTCAGAACATTCTGTGCTTATCCTTCATGACAATTTAGGTGCAATGCCTTAGAACATCTTACATGTCAAGAAGGCAGGGGTAGAAAAGTCATTTGGACTCCTGACTCAAGATTGACTTCTTTCTACCCCTGGTGCCACACTTCATGGGAGGCTCTGCTGCATGTCTGGAGAGATGGGGGCACCAGAAACTTCATTTTGCCTTCCTTCATGCTCCTACTACTGCCCCAACTGGACCTGGTCACATCTCCTGACAGAGCTACTATACATTGGACCCAAATGGCTGCCATCATCATCCCTAGCAGACCAATTTGATCTGAATCTGTCCTGCCCAAACAGACATCCTCATCTAGGTTTAACTCCCTTTGCTTTATCTTTTCTCTGTGGAACAGGTAAGACTTATTTCTATGGGTAGGTAAATGAGGATTGAAGCAGCTGATGAGAGAAACTACCAGCACCTCTGGAGTCCTGTCCCACATTTCTACAGCCCAAGAATCCCGCCCCACTGAAAATACCAGTTTTCACTCTTGTTGCCCAAGAACAATGAGGAAAAGGAAAGCTAACATTTCCCAATCAAACAACAAAACAACCCCTCAACTTTACTTTATTTGACACCCCCAGGGCAATATGCCAGTAAACACGAATAAAAAAGCCAACCTTTCTGTAAATCACATTGTAGCTGCCCTGCCACAAGCAAACTCACACTCCTACAATGTATGCTAATGTTCTATTAACAAAAGTCAAGTATATTGAAAGCATTCAGTTTAAAGCATTAGGTCCAATTTTCCTGTCAACAGCAATTGGTAGAAGTTGTCAAGGTTTTATTATTTATTAGCTTAGAATTTCAGTTGCTTCTTAGTTATACATTTCTTTACAACTATCTCCTCTATCTATTGAAAATAATCATTGGAGTTTTCATTTCTCTGTAGAGCAACAGCCTGCAAATGTTGGTGAGGTTGAACCCAGGAGAGGCGTGGAAAGAACTCACCTTCTTTCTGTACTGTACCAGTCTGACAACAGCTGAGATGCAGTGGTTGCCAATTAGGAAGACTGTCAGGTGGCCATGAATCCACAGGTATCCTCTGGATGCTGAGGGAGGGCTCTTGAGTACTCAGTGCCCTCCTACCCACTGGCCTCCTTTTCTGCCTACTTGAAGAGTTGAGATCCACTAGAACTGTATTTCAGGAACATAGCTGCCTTCTGTTGCACAGGCATGTCAGCAACCATAGCTCTCAGGCCTTTCAGGAATGTTCATTGAGTAGATGAATGAGAATCTTCCTCTAAAAACCTATTACTGCAGGTAAGAGTGTTAAGGGAGCAAGGATGTGATCAAGGGTCCGGGGAGACGGTCTTAGCTCTGGAGATTTATCAGGGCATTGGTTAGCTTCAAAGACTGGCATTTTGGAGGGCCCTCTTGTATGGAAGTTCTTGTCCTTCTCCCTCATCAGACCCTGCTTACTCAGTTTCCTTGTGGCTCTGCTGTCACCTTTTCTCTTCCATGGGTCTCTGTGCTGTCTGTTCATGCTTAGAATTTCCTTATCCACTCCGGCCAACCAGGAAACTTAATTGTCCTGTAATCCTCAAAGGAGTCTGGCTCAAGGCCTATGGAACTCTGATGAATCCATTCCATAAGAATACTGTGCTGATCATGAACTGCTCTGCAAATGCTTGGATTGTACATAATTGCTGTCAATACATGACAATCAATAGTACTTATTTTACTTCAGGGTGTAGGGACCAATCCTGAACAGAAAAGTGCCAGTGCCCTCTTAGGGTTTTTATTTTCCTTTAGAATTAAGAGAACATTAAAGGTCTGCAAAATTATTGTGCCATAGGCTTTCCTAGCATTTTTATCTGTTGTTGGCCTTGGCATTCTTTCTTCTAGATAGAATGAAAATGATCCCTGTTCCCAGACCTATCCTTGCTCCAGGACTCAATGGCAGAACGAAGGGGAAGTGAACCTGGGGACATTAGCAGCAGAAGTTGGAGCGCTGATAGCCCACACTTTGATCCTTTCCAGTGCACTCTAGGCTCACCATCTCTGAGAGAAAAAGCAAAGTGTCACATTAGATTTAAATTGGGGAAACTGAGTCCCAAGCCTTTGTTCCAGCTATTCAAGGCACTGGAGTCAAGGATACAATGGCAGCATGACCCCAAGGCAAAAATCTCCTCTTGAGCAAGTGAGGGTCCTGCACTTCTGCATTTTATCTGACCACATTGATAGGTAACATGCTCTGATCTTAGGAGATTACAGGGGACTCCAATGCCCACCAGGAGGAACTATGCTGGTTTTACCCCATGTGTTCATCTTTTCCTCTGGCACCCAGGTAGATCGGCCTCCATAAAAAAGCATGTCTTTGAGGGCTGGAGCGGTGGCTCGGTGGTTATGCCGCTTGCCTGGCATGCGCAAGTACGCGAGTTCAAACCCTAGCACCACTACACAACAAAGTGTCCAAGGAATGAAAGTTACATGAAAAACTAAATAAAAATCACTTCTCTCTCTCTCTCTCTCTCTCTCTTTCTTTCACTGTACCCTCTTTCTTAAAAAAAAAAAAAAAGTGCTTGCTTGTTTGTTTGTTAGAACAGTTTACTGATCCAGGCACAAAGCTGCATATGAGGGCCTCTATGGTTTTAATTCATTCCCTGAAAAGCATGTATTAGAAGCTGAATACCCAAAACAGCAGTGTTGAGAGGTAAGGATTGAGGGGAGGTATTTAGGTCATAAGGGCTCTACTCTCATTAATGAATTAATGTTAATTATAAAAGAACTGTGGCTGTGAGAAGGATCTCACCCACCCCCATCTAGTTTTTTCTCAAATTTCATCTGATGCCTTCCACCAAATGATGTCCAACAAGATGAACCTCACTGAGAGTCTTGGAGTCCCCAGACACCACATACATTTCTGTTAGTTGCATGTTACCAAGTTTGTAGCATTCTGTTACCATGACATAAAATAGACTGAGACCAGAATCTAACTGGGAAACAGAACAATATCACCTTAGAAAGAATTTAGTGACCCAGGCACATGTGGATGAGTAGCAAAGATGTTGTGGGCAGGTAAGTTAGGTATTTGTGAAAGCTGAGAGCACAGAGGTGGCTAAATTAACCCTAAATGGGATCATGCCATGCCTGTGTGTCTCCCTTCGAATGCTTTGCATCACTAGGCATCACAGAACTGGAGCCCAAACCGGCAACCTCAGGGTATAGAGGAGGTATTCTGAGTCCCCCTTCTGTTAAGCCTTGAGCCACTTAGGTTTCTTTTTTTCCATTCAGATCAGAGCAAGAAATCTGCAGTGACTCACTGGGCATCTCTGGCTCTGCCTATTCTGTCTTTGACCCTACAAAGACACATCTGATGAGAATTTTCCACTTACAATTCATTGCACACTCCTTTATATATCTTGAGACTGCAACTGGACCAGCCATGTCACTTTCCTGCTATGTGATCTTGGACAAGTTACTCAAATTTTCTGTGCCTTTGTTTCCTCTTCTATAAATAACAATATTGCTGAAGGATCTCTGTCAGATAATTCATTTAAAGTGCTCAGCACAGCACATACATCACTTGGAATTTTTTCTATAAGAAGTAGCTATTGATACCAGTGTTATTGTTTTGGCAGAGGACAACCATCTCAGTTCTTAGACAAGGTATTCTGATTTGGATATGACATCCCCAACCCCAGAACAAAAAAAAAACACTCATTTGTTAATGAAGGTGAAAGGTTTGGATTGTGAGAGATGTAACCTAACCAGTCCATCCTGGTTTTAATGGACTGACTGTATGGTAACTATAAGCAGGTGGGGTGTGTTTGGAGGAGGGGTCCTGCCCTGAAGGAATCATTTTCACTTTGACTTTTCCTTTCTCTATCTGCTTCTTAGCTGCCACGAACAGAGCCACTTTCCTTTGACATGCTATTCTGCCAAAATATTTTGCCTCATCTTGAGCCCAGAACAATGCACTCAGCCAACCAATGAATATATGAATGAAAATAGAATTTCCCTCCTCTAAATTGTTCTTAAAAGTGACAGCAAACAAAAGTTGACTAAAAGGTAAGTAAAAGTTCTGATTAAAATGATTTGTCCAAGGGCTGGAGTGGTGGTCAGCTGTTATGGTTCTGACCTGGGATGCACAAGGACATGGGTTCATACCCCAGCACCACATACACATAGAAGTGTCAGAGAAAGGAAGGCCACTTGTAAAACAACATACAGTTGATTCTCTCTTTCTCTATCTCTCTCTCAGTGTCCTTCTCTCACTTAAAAAATAAAATGATTTCTCCAAGTTCACCCTGCAAAGAAGTAATTGTTCTCTGTCTTCAGTGATGGACTCATAAATTGTGGCATATATGTAGAATAGTATGTTCTATTTGTGTTCATAAGGATATAATATGCATCTCATTGTAAAAACACCAGTCAAGATGATATATGAATGGCAGAGAAAAAGATGGCGATCAGAAGAGAGAAGGCTTCCCCAGCAGCTCCGAGACTAAATGGGAAATCTCCAGCTCTTATCCACTTTTGAGGGTTCACCAGTCAAGGAAGAGGGAAGAATCTCTTCAGAAATGAGAAATCAAACTCAAAAAGGTTCACATCAATCCCAAAACTCCCCTAGTAAGGGTGCTATGGCCAGGGACATGGACGAAAATCTAGAAAAATATATAAATGACCTGATAACCAAAAGGAACAAAGAATTAACAGAAGAATTAATGAAGGAATAAATGAGAAAACTCAAGAGTTGAGAAACACAATTGTTAAATAAATCAGTTTCCTCAAAAAGGAAGCTACAGACCTAAAATCTGCAGTCAATGACATGAGAGGGACCATGCAAGAATTCAATAACAGGCTAACTTCAGTAGAAAATAGATCTATTATTGAAGAAAGAACATCCAACAATGAAGACAGATTGATCAAGCTAGAGCTCACAGATGTAAAAAAAAAAATTAAGAGATCATGACCAGAATTCTAAGAATGTCTGGGATGAAATGAGAAGTCACAATCTGAGAGTAACTGGAATATAGGAAGAAATTGAGACACTCAGCAATGGTATGAGAAATATTCTCAAAGAGATTGTGAAAGAAAACTTTTCTCACATAAAAATGGAATCAGACATGCTCATCCAGGAACCTTACAGGACACCCAATAGGCCTAATCAAAAGAGAAACACACCAAGACACATCATATTCAAAATGTACAACAGGGATACTAAGGAAACTGTATTAAAAGAAGCAAGGGAGAAATGCCAAATTACATTCAAAGGCAAGCCAATAAGAATTATCTGTGACTTTCAACCCAGACTCTGGAAGCAAGAAGGTCTTGGAATGATATCTTTCAATGTCTAAATGACCACAACATGCAGCCAAGAATTCTATGCCCAGCAAAACTCAGCTTCAAATTTGATGGAGAAATAAATCTTTCCATGATAAAACAAAACTGGCAGAATTTCTCAACAGCAAACCTGCCCTACAAAGATTATCAAGGAAACACTCCAGACAGAAGAATAAGCAATTGATATCCAAAACCCACAAACTGAAGAAACTCAGTAAAAGTATCATCCAGCAATGACCACCCAAAGCAACCACAGAACGAGCTAAATAAGACACATTGACTATGAATCAATTAAATGCTTCTGTTTTAACACTGAATGTGAATGGTCTAAATGTACCACTCAAAAGGCACAGACTTGCAGACTGGATCAAAAAACAAAATCCAACTATATGTTGCTTACAAGAATCTCAACTAACAGGCAAAGACATCCACTGATTAAGGGTGAAAGGATGAAACAAAATCTACAATACATACAGCCCAAGAAAACAAGCCGGTGTTGCTATAATTATATCTGACAAAAAAAATTTCAAACATAAATCAATCAGAAGAGAAAAAGAAGGCCACTACTTAATACTAAAAGGAACCCTTTAACAGGAAGAAATAACCATAGTCAATATTTACTCTCCAAACAACAGTGCACCCATCTACATGAATAAATTACTTCACGACATCAAACCTCTCGTGGATCATAACACAATAATACTGGGAGACTTCAACACTCCGCTGTCACCATTAGACAGATCATCAGAACAAAAACTCAATAAAGATATCAAAAGCCTAAATAACTCCATAAATCAAATGGACTTAATAGATATATATAGAATTTTCCATCCTAAGTTAGCAAAATACACCTTCTTTTCTGCAGTACATGGATCTTTTCCAAAATAGATCATATTCTGGTTCATAGAGATAATCTCAGCAAATATAAAAAGTAGACATTATCCCATGTGTCCTTTCAGACCAGAATGCTATGACCCTAGTGATCAACAGTAATAATTATAACAGAAAACACACATATTCATGGAGATTGAATAATACTATTTTAAATGAAGAATAGATCCAAGAAGACATAAGAAAAGTAATCCAAAAATTCTTGGAAGAGAATGAAAATGAAGACACAACATATCGAAAACTCTGGGACACCATGAAAGCTTTCCTAAGGGGAAAATTTATACCACTGAGTGCCCACATTAAAAATGAAGAGTGATCCCAAATAAATAAGCTTATGCTTCATCTCACAGCCTTTCAAAAGGAAGAACAATCTAACCCCAAAGCCACCAGAAGAAAGGAAATAATCAAGATCAGAGCTGAAATTAATGAAATTGAGAACAAAAAAACAATAAAAAGAATCGATGTAACAAAGAGCTGGTACTTTGAAAAAATAAACAAGATGCACAGACCACTAGAGAATCTAACCAAAAGAAAGGAGAAATGAAGCAAATCAATAAAAACTTCATTGAAAAGGGAGCGATCACCACCGACTTCATGGAAATCCAACAAATTATAACATCATATTTTGAAAACCAATACTACTCCAAAATTGATAATTTGGAGGAAATGGATATATTTCTTGATACATCCCTAAATTGACTCAGGATGATATTGAATTCCTAAATAGCCCAATCACAGGCACTGAAATCCATATTGCAAATAAAGCCTACCAAAGATGAAAAGCCCAGGACCTGATGGCTACTCCACTAATTTTTTACCACACCTTTGATGAGGAACTAACACCTGTCCTCATTAAGTTATTTTAGGAAATTCAAAGGAGGGAATTAACCTAACAAGGGAAATTAAAGATCTTTTCAATGAAAACTATCAAACATTGAAGAACAAAATCCAAGATGACCTAAGAAGATGGAAAGATGTCCCATGCTCTTGGATAGGCAGAATTAATATAATAAAAGTGGCCATTCTACCAAAAGCTTTCTATAGATTTAATGCTATCCCTAAAAAGATACCTATGTCGTTCTTTAAAGACATAGAAAAAGCAATTCTCAAATTCATTTGGAACAACAAGAAACCAAGAATTGCCAAAGCATTACTAAGCAAGAAAGATGAAACTGCCGGTTTTGCCATTCCAGAACTCAAACTATACTATAGAGCCATAGTAACAAAGACAGCATGGTACTGGTATCAAGACAGGGAAGAAGACCAATGGAATAGAATAGAAGACCCCAAAACAAACCATCAAATCTTTAAACATCTGATTTTTGACAAAGGGGGACAAAATATTACATGGAGAAGTGACAGCCTCTTCAACAAATGGTGCTGGACAAACTGGTCATCCACCTGCAGAAAGTTGAAATTAGACCCATATCTTTCTCCTTGCACAAGAATCAAATCAAAATGGATCAAGGAGCTTGGTATCAAACCAGCTACGTTGCAA
>PVKS010012509.1:0-17039 GCA_004027875.1 Aplodontia rufa
TGGTGTGGGTATGCTCTACTATGGTGTGGGTATGCTCTACTATGGTGTGGGTATGCTATACTATGGTGTGGGTATGCTATACTATGGTGTGGGTATGCTCTACTATGGTGTGGGTATGCTATACTGTGGTGTGGGTATGCTAGACTATGGTGTGGGTATGCAATGTTCTACTATGGTGTGGGTATGCTATACTATGGTATGGGTATGCTATGCTATACAATGGTGTGGGTATGCTCTATTGTGCTGTGGGTATGCTAGACTATGGTGTGGGTATGTTATTTCTTAAACATGCCAGGTGAGTTCCTACTTCAGGACCTACTTGCTTTGATTGCATAAATTACCTTGCTCCTAGATTACTACATGGCTTATCTTCTTTCCCCATTCAAGTTTCTGCTTAAACATAGCCTCATTCGTGAGACCTTCACTCAACCTGCTAAGATAGGTATTCCCCTTTCTACTCTTTTTTCTTAGCCTGCTTTAGTTTTCTTTATGGCAGTAATCACCTCTTGACATCAAGTTATTTGTTTATTTCTTTATTTCTCATACTAGGAGAACAAACCTGGTGTTCTGGAGGGCCTATGGCAGTGTGAGTACATACTAGGTTAAAAAGAAAATATTAGGTTGAGTGAAGAGTATCTTGTGCCTGTGCATCGCTGACGGAGAACCTGCCCAGGAAGGAAAGGCTGGACTGAGTGCACCACCGGTTCGGCCTGGGTAGTGCTGGTGCAGTCCATGCTAACTACTGAGTGACTAAGCAGGCAAAATCCGGGCTGGAGCGAGGGTTCATGCGTCATCGCAAGCAGGGATGCGGGTTCATACGCAAGCACCACATACACAAGCAAGTGTCTGAGCTACAAAAGCCAAATGAAAAAGCAAATAAAATTGCTTCTCTCTTTCTTTCTCTCTCCCTCTCACTATCACTCTCTCTTAAAAAAAAAATCCTAAAAATAATAAAGCAGATGAGGAAGAAATTTAGAAGAAGCAAAGTGGGGAAGCACCCTGCATTTCTTTGATAAGGGGCAAAATTATAGTTCTGTTTTAAAAATATTATGCAGATTATCACTGTCATATCTACCTTTACCTACGCATTTCATGGCAGGAAGAGTAATTAAAGACCTTGGGAATCCATAAAAATGTAAGCATTGTGTGTAGTTGCCTTCGTGTTTGGGGGTATGATTAATTAATGATAATAATAGGAAAGGGAGGGTGAGGTGTGAAGCTTTGTTACTCTTTTTAGCCTTTCTTTCTTTTTTTTTTTTCCAAGGCTGAGGACCGAACTTGGGGCCTTGTGCGTGCTAGGCAAGCTCTCTGCTCCTGAGCAAAATTCCCAACCCCTAGCCTTTCTTTTTTTCTTTTCTTTCTTTCTTTCTTTTTTTTGTACTGGGGATTGAACCCAGGGCCACTTAATCACTTAGCCACATACCCAGTCCGTTTTATTTTTAAATTTTGAGACAAGGTCTCGCTAAGTTGTTTATGTCCTCATTGAGTTGCCCAGGCTGTCTTTGAACTTGTGATCCTCCTGCCTCAGCCTCCAGAGCCACTGGGATTACAGTCATGCACCACCACGCCCAGCTTATGTTACTCTTGAAGAACTATGCACGTTATTAATTTGGTTGCTATATTCAAGGTATATCCAGAATTCAGCAACTATAAAAAGCCTATCCTTTCAGCTGGCATGCTTCTCTAGTTCAGTCATTTTTTTTTTCTGTTTCTGTGTCTTTTTACCCTGCTCTCCTTTAAAGAGAAACTTTTGCTAGCAGTCTTCATAGAAGAAAATTTGCATTATCTTACAATATTTATATGATTCCAGATTTTTTTTAGTACAGAATCCTCCCCATTCACTAAAAACAGCTCAGTGAAGAACATTACAGGTCTTGCTTCATCATGCAAGAACCCTGTGAAGTTACTCATGTCATTAAAACGTTTGTCTTAGAATTGCCCTGACCTTCAGTCCTGACCAGCTTCTGTGAGTGAGTCTGTCATTGTTCTGGTCTCCACAAGACACCATCGGTACATAATAAAACTGTCCTGTTGTGCGCCAGGCACTGCGCCAAGCATGCAGCGGTAACTGCTGGTACCCGAACACTCTACTCAGAACTTTTCCCTGAACAGAGGTTATCTTTTTAGTTTGTGAGTGTCTATGAGTACCGGGGGTTAAACCAGGGACCTCATTCATGCTATGCATGTCCTCTACCACTGATTGTCCCTGACAATTTTTAACAAAAATTGGGATTTTTGTTAAAAAATCCTAGGGATGCTTTGCCACTGAGCCACATCCACAGCTCTTTTTATTTTTATTGTTTGAAACAGGGTCTTGCTAAGTTGTTTAGGGCCTTACTAAATTGCTGAGGCTAGTCTCAAATTTGCAATCCTCCTGCCTCTGCTTCCTGAGTCTCTGGAATTACAGGCATGTGCCACCACGACTGACCAGCAAATATTTTAATAGGGCCTGTTAATAAATATTGTAGGTGTGAGGGTCTTTAGCTTTCTGTCACAACTAGCTGACTGCGCCGTAATTGATCGTCAAAGAAAGGTAGGACTGTTTTGGCATTTGCCCAAACTCCTTCTTAGTCTAGAAGATCAGGAGAGAAATGGGCCTCAAAGATCAGCAGAATAGTTTAGCAAATAAAACTATCCCTTTAAATGAGTGTATTGTACTTGGTAAAGGTTGTAAGTTAATTTATTTTTCTCGATTACATAGTGATAGAAAAAAATTGATATCCTATCCAAATGTGGTATTTTGCTGATATCTGACAAGGTGGCATTACTAGGCCAGCCAGAACATTGCGGTAGTATTTTGTCCCTAATGCCCGGTGCTTGGGGTAATGCGAGCTTTAGTCCTCTTGGAATAGCTTTGCCATTCCAGTGGCGGTTGGCCGGGGGCCGTTGGGCTGGGCAGGGCTGACAGCGAGGGCGGTGGAACCAGCTGCACCAGCCTGCCCCTGAGCTCCGGGATGTGGCTTGCTGACATTTTGCCTGCTCTAGGCCTCTGGAGCTGGGTGGAAAGATGGAGTGGAACTGGCCAGAGCTGCACGGCGATCCGACCCGCTGTTGCTCCACAGCCTCGCAGTGCCGCTGCCGGGAGAGCAGGACGCAGCGCAGGAAGGGCCGGGGCCACGCTGGCCGGAGCAGCCGGAGCAGCCGGAGCAGAAACGCACCCAAGTTTCATTTAAATACTAGGGCACAATGTGCTGGACAAATGTGCCTGCAAAAGAATTCCAGGGAGCAAGAGAGACCTCCTTTTCCCAACCTGCAGACTATATTTGCAAGCAGTGATTGATTGCTCCGCTCATGGGCATCTTGGAGAAGATGGAAAATATTCCCAAGCCCCGGTCAGGGAATGAAGTCCCACAACTTTTTACACTGGTGGAAGGCAGGACCATTGCTGGGTAAAGGACTTCAGAATCAAAAAGAAAAGGCGATGCAGTGTATTAATATACTTCTAAGGCAGGAAGTCTTAAAAAGAGTCTCCAGGTTTCATCTCGGAAATTCATCTACACTGAAAACGAACTCTGCAGATGAGGGACTGGTCCCACCCCTGGAATCCCTCCCAATGTCTTTGACTAGCAGTCCCGTTAAGGTTTCTAAGGAGAAATCGGATGGGGACTAAGGACCTTGTGGGGAAATTGTGATTAATGCCTCCTCCTCTCAACCCCCTTGGTGGGGAAATTGTGATTAATGCCTCCTCCTCTCAACCCCCTTGGTGTTAATACCATGCTCTAAAATGTCTCAGGGAACAGAGCTTTTGTTACAGCATCATTATGTGAGTGAGCTGTCACTAGCCCTTTGACACCAGTCATTATGAGTTGAAAGAAAAAGGAATTGAATGCTGTGAGTGTAGATATGAAGTCTTTAAAAGCCAAGTCATTAAAGAGTTTTAGATTTGAAAAGACCAATGAAGTATTCTACAAATTTGAATTTTTAAACAAGTCAATATCTGTCTCCACAGCCCACAGAAGCAAAAATCTTCTGGAGTCTTTTCTTATTCTTTGGTCCTGGGGGTTTTGCTCATGTGTAACTGGGTCATTTCTTGCTCTGACCTCACAAAGAGCCATGTGAAGGAATTTCAAACACTAGCTGTAAAAGGCCCTGGTTATGGCTTAATTTTTGTCCAAAAGTACAGGGAGTTCTTGGTGACCTGTTGGATGCACAGATAGTTAACGTTGGTGGTTGGTGGTTCTGGTTTTGGTCTTTTGATATATATTTTTTAAATTTGGGGGTTTTTTGTTTTGTTTTTTATTTTTTTATTTAATTAGATAGCATTCATAGTTGGTGTTACAGCTTAAGATGTGCAGTGAGAGTAGTGAGAGTAGTAAAGTGTGGCAGGGACCAGCTCTTGCTGTAAGAGCATCTTCATGGACCATTGCAGGGTCCTGAAGGACATCAGTCAGGGTAGCTTCGCCCAGGTGAAATTACCCTGCCATCTCCTCACTAGGGCAGAGGTGGCTGTGAAAGTCCTTCCAAAGTAGAGCAGAACTTCTCCATTGTATCGGGATACCACAGAGACTAGAACACTCAAAAGGTGGTCCAGCTGTTTCAAGTGATTGAAACCATTGAAAATATTTACCTGGTGATGGAGTATGCAGGTGGTTGAGAGCTATGGTAACACGTCCTGGAGGCTGGTGGCAGGAAGGAGGAGGAGGCCCAGAGAATGTTGAGGCAGATCACACGTGCCATGCGCTGCTGCCACTAGAAGGGCATGGTTCACAAAGACACGAAGCTGGAGAAGAGCCGGATGGAAGCCAGAAGAAACAGTGTACTCATTGACTCAGCCTCAGCAGTAGGTTCAAGGCTGGGCAGAAGCTGGACAGGCTCTGGCCACTCTTCTACACTGTGCTCCAGAAATCTTCCAGCAGGAAGAATATGAGGCACACCCCAACCCCCACTGCCACCGCTGCCCCAGTGGATATCTGGAGCCTGGGTCTCATTATGAATTTTGTGGTCATGGGGTGCTGTCCATTTGTGGGGTCACCACTTGACAGCTGAAGAAGCTGATCCTGCATGCAAGATACCATGTTCCCTCAAGTTTCCTCCAAAGCATGAAACCTCATCAAACTGACTGTGGACCCCACACAGAGGCTCATGGTAGACCAAATCATGGGGCACCCATGGCTGAGCCAGGGTGAAGAATCTTCTATGAGTCATTCTAGTGAGCACTCCCCAAATACCCAGACTCCACAATAATGCCAATCATGTTTGACATGGGTTATGACCTACGTAGGGGTGTTCCTGGGTGTCTCTGGTAAATGGAAATTTGATGAGGCGATGGCTATGTACCCCATGCTACAATACCAGATAACCCAGGGTGCAGGCTGCATGTTCCAGTTGAAGCCTGTGCAGTTAGAAGCTGGGTGTTGCTCACACCACGAAGATCTTCCAGTCTCCCTCTCCACCCAGAGAGGAGTACCCGTGAGCCTGTCCTTCGGCCCTTCCCCTTCTTGCACAGTGAACATCAGATGCCTGAAGAGGCCAAGCAGTCAGGGCTGAAAGGCGGCAAAAGAGCCAGCCTGCACATGAGGACCCCCACTTCCAGCATAGTTCCCCAGCATGTCCCTGTGGGTCCCACACCCAGCTCCTGGACTATGTCAGTGAGAGGTGCAGAGAGCAGCAAGTCCTCCAAGGCAACCCCATGGTTAGCCCACAGCCCATATACCCATGTCAGCAGCAAAGGCTGGAAGGGGGTGACTAGGAGGATTGCCACCTGTATTCCACAACTATGTTGTTACACACCGTGTTTCTGCCTGCTGGCCCGTAAAACCCTACATTAAAAAGCCAAGTGGCTCCAATGAAAGGACAGAAATGTACTGGAATCAGAAACAAAGTGGCTTCAATGAAAGTGCAGAGCTGAGACGGACAAAACTGATGGAGACAGCCAGAGGCCCTGAGCTTGGTGGGTCATAATGTCATAGTGTGGGCATTGGTCAGATGTGGACTCAAACAGCTGCTGGAGGAACTTTGTAAACTGGCTTGGGCTTCTTGTATGGATTCTGGCAAGGCGAACATCTGGAACCACCTGGGGACCAGGAGTCCCCTTTTCCTCACCTGGGAGAGACATCAGAGATTATTTTCCCTGGGATACTTCCCCTGCCCTCCTCTGTCTTTTCTCCCATGCTTCTGGGATAGCAGAAGATGGCTCTTAATAAATTTGTAACAACAGAAAAAAAATACTTTTTTCAGCCTGAATATTATTCTAAAAGTAAAGCTGATTATTATTTTTAATCTCTCCAATGACTAAGGTAGTTGTAAGGCAGTAATTGTTCATTTAATTTATTAATTGATCATTTAATAAGAGCCAATGATGAATCAAGTATGTATTTTTTGTTTTGTTTTGGTTTGCTTTTTTTTTGGTGCTGGGGATTGATGCCAGGGCCTCTTGCATACTAACGCACACCCTACCACTGAGCTACAGCCCTTCCTACTTTCTACCCCCACTCTAAGTTCTGTATTTTATTTGGGAGGAAAGAAGTATTTTTGTGATATTAAAAGAAGTGAAAGTGCTGGGTGTTGCTACTCAGAGGCAGAGTTCTCATCGAGCATGCATGAGCCCCAGGGTTTTATACCCAGTACGTCAATAACAAAAACTGTGCAAACCAGGCACAGTGTCATGTGCCCGTGGGTCCAGCTACTTGGGAGGCTGAGGCAGGAGGATTGCTGGAGCCCAGCAGGTCCAGGCCAGCCCGGGTAGCATGGAGATCTCATGTCCTAAAAAATAAACGCTTTTTTGAAAGTTGAAGTTTGACATTGTTTATGACCTGAAAACGGTAAACCTGTTCCTGTTTTTTCAGCTACTCAAAAGCCTTTACCCCTTCATTTTTCAAAGCTGTTATAGAGTTACTGGAGATATTGTGGCCATTTGTACACCTGTGTGTCTGGTCATTTGTAATGAGGAAACTGGCTTTGTGTGGGTTGGTGAAACACTACGAAATTATTTCCTGCTACTCTTACTTATGTATCTTTGAATAAGGCCTTTTGTTCTGTTTCCTTAACACCTAACAGGATTTATTTCCCAGCGTTCATTCTCTTTTTGTCTGTTTTCAAAGTGAAAAAAAAAAAAATCATTTCACTTTGCTAATTTCTTCTACTGTGCATCCACAGGATTTTGAGGGCTTGTGCCAAAAATTCTTTCGGGGAATTGGAGCATAGCCATTGCCAAGAAGAGGTTTGGTTCTTTTTTTTTTTTTTTAAAGAAAGAGGGGACAGTGAGAGAGAGATAAAGAGGGAAGCAAATTTTATTTAGTTTTTCATGTGATTTCTATTCCTCTGAGACTTTGTCGTGTATGTGGTGCTGGGGTTTGAACTTGCATACTATTGCATGCCAGGCAAGCACCGTGACTGCTGAGCCACACCACTCCAGCCCCAGAGCTTTGGTTCTTAATGACATTTTCGTTCAACGTGTCATGAGTGCTGTTATTTACATCATGGAAGACACCACTCTCTCCTTTCCCAAGTGGTCAGCTTGAATCCTGTGTGGGGAGTGAAGAAGGGATGTCTTTTCTTCATTACATCATTTTACCTCATCTGCTATTTTTGTCCCCATATAAAATATCACTGAAATTTGGTCCTGATATTCTGCGAGGCAGTGTATATTGCCGAGTTTCTGAACAACCAGCCAAATTCCGAACACAAGCATGGTCTGCTTGGCTCACACAGTGTTAAATTTCTTTGTTTAGTTGCCAACTGTAAAAGTCAACTGATCCACCTTTTACCCTCTGTATTACCTAGCTGGTGGATATTCAGTTACTTATCTTTAATGGTGCTGATCTGTATTCCCCAGGCTAAAGATCTAATAATCACACCAGCCACCATTTTGAAGGAAAAACCAGACCCCGATACTCTGGTTTTCGGAACTGTGTTTACGGATCACATGTTGACAGTGGAGTGGTCCTCTGAGTTTGGATGGGAGAAACCTCAAATCAAGCCTTTTCAAAACCTGTCACTGCATCCCGCGTCATCGGCTTTGCACTATGCAGTAGAGGTAAGTACATGGGAATTAATAATGATGGTGTGTTTATACTTGACCATGGGTACCAAGTAGTGCCCCTGATAAAATAGCTTTGGGTGTTATAGGCTTTATCCTATCTGTAAAGGGAGCGATAAATGTCATTAAAGATTTTCACGTAGACAGTTGAATTGAAGTTCAATCTTAGCTATTTTTCCCAGATAATCTCTAACTTTCCATAATGTCAATTAAAAAAATAACTTAGGACATGCAGAAGGGACAGTTGGTAGGAAAACTAGTGATATTTTATTAAATCATCTCTCAGATCTTGTAATGATTGAGAAGGGGTTATTGAGTATATTATTATGATTGTAAATTGTATGTCTTTATGATCGGTAGTAACATGTAGTTATGGACATTAAGGGACATGTAATTAAATGCCCTCCTTCAATCATGAGTTGGAGTAATTATAAGCATGAAGAGTTTAGAGAATTTGTTCCCTGCTCCTCCTGAAGATACACTGTTAACTAAATACACAATACACTTGCAATTCCACATTTATTTTTATTCCTTTTTAATGTGTTGGACATCTTTCCCAAAATATTGAGCGTGCTAAAATTAAACAATGCTCTAGGTAGTACTAAGGGAGTAAAATATAATAATAGCTAAATATTAATAGATATTAGGGGCTGGAGTGGTAGCTTAGCAGTAGAGTGCTTGCCAGGCATATGTAAAGACCCAGGTTCAAACCCCAGCACCACATACACAACTAAGTGGAAGAAGAATAAAAACCAGAGAAGAAATAAATAAAAACTCTTTCACTCTCTCTCAAAAAAAAAAAAAAATAGCTGTAATGATAGCATATCTATTTTTGTTCATTGAGTTCCTTTTTTGTGCCCTGTACTGTGTACTTTATATTGATCTTCTCTAATTATATTAAGTGGGCAAGCATGGGGTTAAATATTCAGGTTCTGAAGTTAGACTTTCTGGGTCCAAAATCCCTGTTAGTTGCTCTCTTGGGGAGTTCTGAGACTTGAGAAATTTAATCATTTTTAATATTAACCGTAAAACTGAGATATTGATAATATCTACTTCACGATGTTCTTCTCAGTATAAAATAAGATTTCATTCAGGCATGCACAGCTATGCCTGGTGCATAGTGAGAGCTCAGTTGTTAGCTATGTTAACCCCTGATGTGGGAATATTATCTATTATAGAAGCAGGCGGAGAAAAAGTTGTTTCTTGCCCCTAATTTTGGAGGAGCAAAGGTGGAGCCAAGGTTCCGATGTAGAGCTCCAGTTCCCTGGAGCTCAATCCTGTTAGTCCTGGAGCTTGCACACAATCCTAAGAGTAAGCACTAAAATTATCAGGAGGTTTATTTTCATTAACTTGCTCAGAATTAGAAAATCAAATATTTGGAAACATAATCACTGTCCATATGCATCCATAAAATGTCAAATTTAGGATTCTTAAGCTCTATTCTCAGTTCTCTTAGCTGAATCAACTTGGTGAGTTCTTTTTTCTTCCATGCCAAGCCCTGGCCATGTCAGAGGGTGTAATGAAGAGTAACTGAAAAGAAGGTATACAGTAAGAAAGTCAAGCTAGAGCCCTGGTTCTCAAACTTGGCAAGCATCAGAGTCACCCCCAAATTTCAATTGCTGACAAGTATTGAGATCATGTTAATTCTGCTGCTTTAGGAACCCCATTTTTGAGACTGGTCTGTAAGAAGTTAATTAGGAAGGATTAATGCCATTTTGGAAAGATTTTGGTGATCATTGCTATTTTTGTGTTTTTATTTTCTTTTTTTTGTTGTTGTTGTTTTTTCCAGTATTGGTGATTGAACCTAGGACTTGTGCATGACTAGGTAAGCACTCTACCACTGAGCTATACCTGCTGGTGGTTTTTTTAAAAAAAAGAATACAACTTTTTGGAAATCTATATAGATGAGTTGAAATGCCAGTTTGATTAGTTTATACGATTTAGAGTTCTGAGATCAGGATTAAAAAAAAAAAAAAATCTCAGGGCCAGGGCTGTAACTCAGTGGAAGAGTGCTTGTCTGGCCTGTCTGAGGCCCTGGATTCCACTCCCAGCACTGCAAACAGAACAAAACAAAAGGAACTCAAAATGCTGTGATTGTACAAACCAGTCTTTGTGCTTTTAAGGTCCTACTTATAATAAAAATACAAGAAAGGTTTTCTGTAAGAGCTGGATGTTATAGTGCATAGTAATCTACTTTTCTTAACAAAATTAATGACTCATTAATTACTTCCGTGTTTCTGGGGCTTGTGTAGGATGGCTAAGTAGGTTATTGCTTGGGGTCTCTTAGGTGATTGCTGTCAGTGGCCAGCGTTGGTGTCAGCACAAAGGCTTCCTAACTCACACGCCTGGGACCTAGGTGGGGACTAAAAGCTAGGGCTCTTCCAGTATAACTCTTTATGTGGTTTCTTGTATGGTGGCTTCAGGGTAGTCATACTTCTTACGTGGTGACCTAAGGGTCCAAAGCTGTGGTGTGGAGGCTGAGTCCAGTTGGGAGTTCCCTTGTTTTCTACATTCTAGCCTCAAAATTACATGGTGTTATTTCTGCCATTTTCTATTAGTCAGAGTGGTCACAAAGGATTGCTTAAGTTCCAAAGAAGGGAACAAACACCCACCTCTTGAGGAATGTCAAGGTTCTGGAAGAGTTTGTGGGACTGGAAATACTGTGGGGCCATTTTTGGATATGTATGGGGATGAATTGGGAAGACACAGACGTGCACTTGGCTTTCTCTTTGAGTGATGGATTGGGCTGTTAAGATGTCACAGGTCAATATTATGTCAGCATCACAGGAATTTAGGAAGGATGAAAAATGGATTTTCTTACCAGGCACATTCATTTCATTCCCTCTTCCCTTGTTCAATGAATGTTGAGTTCCCAGGACTGTGCTAGAGGTACAGTGGTGAGCAAGCAAACCAGCTGCAACCCTGCTCTCAAAGGATTGTTTCCTTCCTTCCTTCCTTTTGCTCTACAAAGAAAGTCAGGCTCATATTTTATTATACTGAGCACATCACATTATCAGATGCCAACCTAAGGGTTGGGATACTTCACCACTGAGCTACATCTCCAGCCCTTTTCAGTTTTTATTTTGAGACAGAGTATCACTAAATAGCCCAGGCTGACCTACAACTTGCAGTCCTCCTGCCTCAGCCTCGTCAGTAGCTGGGATTACAGGTGTGCACCATCTTGCTCGGTCCCAACCTGATTTTTAAGTTCAGTAATAATTTTTTAAAATCATAATTAAATATGAATTCTTGAACATGTTTCTTTTCCAGTCATCAGACCTATTGATCTTAGAATTCATTTTATTTTGAGAGCTACAGCCACATGTGTTTTATGTTACCATATGAAAGTTGTCATTTTCTGGTTTTTTTTTAAGGTACCAGGAATTAAACCCAGGGGTGCTTAACTACTGAGCCACATCCCTAGCCCTTTTTTAAATTTTTATTTTGAGGCAGGGTCTTGCTAAGTTGCTTAAGGCCTTGTAAGTTGCTGACTGGCCTTGAACTTGTGATCCTCCTGCCTCAGCCTCCTGAGCCACTGGGATTACAGGCATGTGCCACTGTGCCTGGAGAAAATATTTTTAAATAGCTAAATATGTGATGATTTCAAATAGTGCAAAGAGACATGTGAACTGTGAGTGGGGAACATAAAAGGAAATGAAAAGTTGATATTAGAAACTACATTTGGGGTTCAAATAAATATTTACTGAAACAAAACAGAATTGTAAACAAGAAAAGGATAAGAAATATAATGTATTTAATGAATGCCCATAATAGTAACCTTTCAGGTAATGAAACAACACTTGAAATTACAGAGGCCCTCATGGGTCCCACCCTGATTATTGTCTTTCTTAATTTTGTCTTGGTTGTTCTTTGGCTTTTTGTGTGGAATGTGTGGATCTCTATAGTTTTCCTACTTTTTGAAACTTATGTAAAAGGAATTATATTTTGGGTGCATCTGTACGTACCCTGTTGTTTGAGTTCAGTGTTATATAAGATCTATCCAGGCAGCACCAACCCTAACACTTGTAGGGCCTGGGACATAAGTATGCACAGAAAGCCGGTGATCCACTCTCTCCATGTCTTCCTATTCTGGCTCTATCCTGTACTGCAGATGCCACGGCACACATATGTATATGCCACACCACCTGCCTGCAGTGACCTGTGACCGTTCCTCAGACCCAGGTGTGGGCACACCAGTGGTGCCATCTGCTTTTAGGAGGATAAACCCAAGGAGCCTATTTGATTCCTAAAAATAGGATCAGGGCCATTTGGGCGGAGAGTTTTAGGAATCTATGTACTTGAAGCCTGTTCTAGAAAAGGCTGGTGAGCATGTCCCTTTGGCCCTTTAGGCTACATGCTCCAAGGAGAAGATCATAACTGGAGCAAGGTAGGGGTGAGAGCCCTCTACAGTGTGGGCCCCAGGTCACAGTCCCTGGCTACCTGGGCAATAGGTACCACATCCCCATGTCCCTGCAGTAATAGTTTTCTGTTACGTGAAAATATGCAGTGTTGGTGATGGACATTTGTGTTTCCTTCTGGGACAGTCTTGTGAGTGAAATCCCAATATACTTGTGTGTGAGTTTCTTTCTCAAAGTATGGTCCATAGACTCCCTGTGGTTTTAACTAAGGTTAAAACTCTTCTCATAATAGTAGGAAGACATTATTTTTCCTTTTCATGTGTTGACACTTGCACTAGGAAAAGAAAGCTTCAATGTCCAACCTCTGCTAGCTGGTCCTTATACTCTGTTGTCATCCATTGTGGTTATAAAAAGAATGCCAGGGGGCTGGAGTGGTGGCTCGGTGGTTGCAGCATTTGCCTGGCATGCGCAAGTACACGGGTTCAAACCCCAGCACCCACGTATACAGCTAAGTGTCAGAGCAATGAAAGCCATGTGAAAAACTCAATAAAAATTGATTCTCTCTGTCTCTCTCTCCCTCTCACTGTCCTTCTCTCTTAAAATGAAAAAAATGCCAGTTTTACTGCAGAATATTCTTGAGGAAGCAGTAGGAGCTGCTAATTTTATTGAATCTTGACTCTTGAGTAAATGTCATTTTAATGTAATGTGTGATAAATGGTAATTTCATGTAAAGTACTTCAGCATCCTGAAGTACTGTGTGTTTGAAGGAAAAGTAATTGTGGAATTGTCTTGATTTGCCAGTCTAGTTGCTTTTCCATCTAGCACCATTTTTACTTGAAAGAACAAAGTATAATTTCTTAGATTTGGGCATTTGTCAGATGTTTTCTTGAAAATGAAATGAAACTGTCATGTGAAGCAGTAGAAAGAATGTCTCAGCAATGATGAAATTCTTGTTCAAGTGAAAAATAGAATTTTGGAATTTTCTTTGAACTTGACTATTTTTAGGACTTAAAGAGCTTTCTGATGTTAGTGGTGATATTAGGAGTATGAAGCAGTGTTAGCCTTTGGGTGATCTGCATAGCTCAGTGAGTCAGTTTCTCCTAAATGACCTTGCATGACATTACAAATTTGTACATGGTTAAAGATCTGTTCACAGGGCCAGATGGATTTTGAGGGCATGTTGGTGTGTTCATTTGATTACTCTGAATTCGTGGCGGACTGCTGTTTTTAGTCTCTTTCTGGTGAGAGTGGACTTCAGGGTTGTTCTCTTGAGACCCTTGGAGGACAGAAGGGAAGCAGTAGTCAGGTTGCTGCTGGAGCATGCGTCCTCCCAGTTATTCAGGCAAATGCCACTCCAGGAGGAGTTGGGAAGGGATTTTACACTTGTGATCAAAGTCTTTTTTCAGTTGATTTAAGGGTAAGCAAAAGAGAGATTGTTCTGGGTGAGCCTGACCTGGGGACTTCCTTGAGGGGAGCCTCCATTTTTTTTTTTTTTTTTTTGAGAGAGAGAAGGACAAGGAGAGTGAGTGAGAGAGGGAGGGAGAGAGAGAGAGTCAATTTTTTATTTCATTTTTCATGTGGCTTTGTCGTGCCCACACTCCATTGTATACGTGGTGCAGGGGTGCGAACCCGCTTCCGTGCACATGCCAGGCAAGCGCCCTAACTGCTGAGCCACCGCTCCAGCCCCTTGCATGCATTTTTCTTTTCGTGCCTGTCTTTCTTGGACTTCACAGTGCAGGTAAGCTGCCCTTCGTGTCTGGGGGTCCAGTCTGCTGCTGTAGACCTTCCCTGCCTGTACTCCACACTTGCTTAGCCTGTGCCTGTGGTTGCGTTGGCCAGTTACTCCTAAAAAAGGTGCTAATATTAACCATCTTTCCTATTGGTCCCCCTTCTCTAGTTGAATCTTGACTGACATGGATTTAATAAATTAATTGAATATAAAAACTTCATTGATATGGCTTCATATTCCACAGAGCAACTGACTGTTTAAAAGTCTTCACTTGTTGAGCTTTGAAGCCGTATCAAAGAATATCACAATTATGTGGAAAGTAGTAGAAATACTATTTCCTTTCTGCACCCCATGCATACATATGTGTGAGATGGAGTTTTCTTTACATCCTGCAATCAGAATAATGTATTGTAGCAGTTGTGTGCACAAACAGGAGAATACATTTGTCTTCTACAGGCAAACCTTAAAGATGTGACACAAGTTAAAGCAATGCCATGCTTGGCACTAATTCCGTTGGAAAATGTAGTTATTTTTCACTAAAACCCATTAACATGTCATGGCTTATTATTGTAAATAAACAAATTCAAGATGTCACATTCTAATTTCTAAGACGGTAACTATTGATGGAGCGATCACAGAAATAAAAAATCTTTGAGGGCGTCATAATTTTTAAATCTTCTTTGCCCCGTCCCATTCTCGTGGGTCTGCTTCTGAATCTCCATTTTTGTTCCATTGCCTCATCTGCTCCGTTGATTTGCACGTTCCTCGTTGTACTTGCCTATTCCACTGTTTCCATCTCCTGATCATTATGACGACTCTTGAGGTCTGCTAGAACACATTCCCCTCTTTTGTTCTTCAAGAGTGTTCTGGCCATTCTTGGTCATCTTCTTTTCCATGTAGCACTTAAATTCAGTGTATCAAAGTCACTCGTTTTTTGGTCATTCTGTTCGTTAAAAGAATATAGAGTTCATTGATATGATTTTTATTTGGATTATTATGAATATATAGATCAACTGGGGAAGATCAACACCTTTGTAGAATTGAGGCCTTCAATCCGTGAGCATGAGACTGCTTTCCATGTGCAATTAAGTTGTCATTAACTTGATATTTTCCCTGAGGTTCTTTTACTTCTTTTTTAGATTTTCCCTTTCTTATATTCATACCTTTTAATTCCAACATAAATAGTGCTTTTATTTTTTTTAACTACTGCCATCATATAGGAATATGACTTGACATCTGGCCACCTTATCAAAATGGATATTTGCTAAATGTTATCTGTCAGCATTTCTAGATTTTCTACATATTTAATCATATCTTCTATGTTTCATACTCTAGCAGTTTTATTTTATCCTCTTCAAAGCTTACTTTTAAAATTTCACTGTTCTTGCCTTATTTTACTGATTGTACAATGTTCTTTTAAAGTGGTTTCAGGAGGCAGTTTTTGATTTTCCTAAGTTGGGAAAGAAAGCATTAACATTTTATCATTTATAATGTTTACTTCTAGTTCATCATAGATGTCCTTTGTCATATATGAAGTTCTCTTTTATCTTCTTAGCCAGGAAGCTTATAAATCATAAATGAGCATTCAATTTTATCAGATGCATTTACAACTTTTAATGGTAGTAATATAGCTTTTAAAATGTAAGCTATATAATGAATCATATCAAGTTATTTTCTTACATTAAACCAACCTCTGTTCCTAGGATAAACCCAATGCAGTTAGATTGTACCATCCTTTTGTATATTTTATATTTATATTACTAAATGAAATTATCTCATTTACATGTATTTGCAGCTATGTCATTAAGTGCATACAACTTTTAGAATATTTTTTTTTGTTGAGAAATTTATTTTTTGAACAACCATACAGGTTTTTAACAAAATAATATAAAATGTATATAGATTCTGAAGATTAGAATTACCCCCAAGAATACCCCCCCCATTTCCCACCCTTATCTCTCCCTTCCCCTTCCCACAACATCTCTAAAAATTTATTAGGTTGTATAACATTACAGTTTATCTGGATTTAACACTTGATAATAGACCACCTTTCTCAATGGCCAGGGTCTAGTTTCAGCCTCCACAGATGAGTGAAGACATTCGACCCTTTGTTCCATGGTTATGCTGATTTCACTCAGCATAATTTCTTCCATAGCCATCCATTTATTTACCTTCAAAGGCTGTAATATCATTGTTTCTAATTGCTGAGTAAAACTCGGTGGTATATATGTACCATAGTTTTTGGATCCATTCATCCAGTGAGGGACATCTGAGTTGTTTCCATAATTTAGCTATTGTAAATTGAGCTGCTATGAACATAGATATTGCTGTGTCACTGTAGTGTGCTGATTCTAAATCCCCTGGAAAAATACCCAGGAGAGGAATAGCAGGATCATATGGTGGGCTCATCCCTAGTTTTTTGAGGATTCTCCACGCTGCTTTCCAGAGGGGCTGTACCAGTCTGCAGCTCCACAGTCTGCGTGCCTATCTCTTCACAGCTCCAGCATCTATTATTGTTTATTTTCTTCATTTTTGCCATTCTCAGTGGTGTGAGGTGATATCTTAATGTAGTTTTCATTTGCATTTCTCTGATTACTAGTGATTTAGAGCACTTTCTCATGTATTCATTGGCTTGATCAGTGTCCTCTGTTGAGAAGTTTCTGTTTAGCTCTTTGGCCCATTTATTAATTGGATTGTTTGTGTTTTTGTAGTTGAGGTTTTTGAGGATTTTGTAGATTCTGGATATGAGGCCCCTGTCAGAAGAATCCTAGTCCATGATTCTCTCCATTTCCATAGGAAACCTCTTGACTCTTTTGATTGTTTCCTTGGCAGTACAAAAGCTTTTGAGCTTTATGTATGGCATCCCATTCACTGATTTTTGACTTTACTTCCTTCACTTTAGGAGAGATGTTGAGAAAGTCTTTGCCTACTCCCAAATGCTGAAGTGTTGGACCTAATTTGTCTTCCATCAGTC
>PVKS010012509.1:17139-53621 GCA_004027875.1 Aplodontia rufa
ATGATTCTCTCCATTTCCATAGGAAACCTCTTGACTCTTTTGATTGTTTCCTTGGCAGTACAAAAGCTTTTGAGCTTTATGTATGGCATCCCATTCACTGATTTTTGACTTTACTTCCTTCACTTTAGGAGAGATGTTGAGAAAGTCTTTGCCTACTCCCAAATGCTGAAGTGTTGGACCTAATTTGTCTTCCATCAGTGGCAAGGTAGCTGGTTTTAATTCCTAGCTCCTTGATCTATTTTGATTTGATTCTCATGCAAGGAGAAAGATGTGGGTCTAATTTCAACTTTCTGCAGGTGGCTGAACAGTTTGTCCAGCACCATTTGTTGAAGAGGCTGTCACTCCTCCACGTAATATTTTGTCCCCCTTTGTCAAAAATCAGATGTTTAAAGATTTGAGGGTTTGTTTCAGGGTCTTCTATTCTATTCCATTGGTCTTTCCTATCTTGATACCAGTACCATGCTGTCATTGTTACTACAGCTCTGTAGTATAGTTTTAGATCTGGTATGGCAAAACTGCCTGTTTCATCTTTCTTGCTTAGTAATGTTTTGGTAATTCTAGGTTTCTTATTGTTCCAAATGAATTTGAGAATTGCTTTTTCTATGTCTGTAAAGAACGACATAGATATCTTTATAGGGATAGCATTAAATCTATATAAAGCTTTTGGTAGAATGGCCATTTTTATTATATTAATTCTGCCTAATCAAGAGCATGGGACATCTTTCCGTCTTCTTAGGTCATCTTGCATTTCATTCTTCAGTGAATTTTGTATTTATATTACTAAATGAGATTATCTCATTTACATGTATTTGAAGCTATATCGTTAAGTGCATACAACTTTTAGAATATTTTAAAAAATTTTTAATAGACAATGGTTGTATGTATTCATAGGGTACAATGTGATATTTTTATTGTGTATGCATTATGGAATGATTAAATTGAGTTAATTAACATGTCCTCCACTTCATATTTTTATCTTTTTCTGTGGTACGAAATTTGAAATATATAATGTTATTATTAAGTATAGCTACATGCTCTGCAGTGAATCTCAAAAACTTAATACCTCCTAACTGAAACTTTGCCTCCTTTGCCCAATATCTACCAATCCCCACTCATATGGTAACCACCATTCCACAATTCTAGTCTACATGTATGAGTTTGCCTTTTCTAGATTTCATATAAATAAGATAATACAGAATTGCTGGTATGTCTTCAACTTCAGTTCCTCCGGATACATACCCAATAGAATTGCCAGACCATGTGGTAGTTCTATGTTTAGTTTTCTAAGGAGCCTCCAAAGTGTTTTCCATAGTGGCTGTATAATTTATATTTCCATCAACAATATACAAGAATTTCCTTGCCAGTACTTGTTAATTTCTTTTGGTCTTTTTATTCTAGCCTTTCTAAGTGTATACAATTTAAAAATTGTAAATGGAAACTCCTGAAGTTATCTCTGACTGTAGTAAAACTTCTTGCCTTAGAGTCTAGTTTGTTTTATATTTAGTAACGTGATTCCATCAGGCTTTAATTTAGAAAGCATTTGCATGATAAACGTTTGTTTCAGGGAGTGTCTGCTGAGTCCAGTCTGACAACCTTACCTTTTAATTGAAGTTTTAGTCTTATTATATTTAAAAACCTAATAATATTTTGGTACTTAAATATAGTGTCTAAATTCGTGCTTTTTTAGTTGTATGGCATGATTTATATTTCTTTTTTCTTATATAAGAGTTTAGGCTCTGGGGCTGGGGATTTAGCTCAGTGGCAGAGTGCTTGCCTAGCAAGGTCCCAAGTTCGGTCCTCAGCCCTGAAAAAAAAAAAGAGTTTAGGCTCTGCATTTCTAAAGGTCCTATTTTTCTTTATTGTTCAGTTTATCACATTTTCCATTGATTTTCTTCCTTGAGCTGTGATTCATCTAGTAATGGATGCCATGTTTTCAAAAGTGTGGGTATGTTCTTTGTGGTTTTGGTTCTGATTTCCAGATTATCTTGTATTTGGAAAACATGTTGAACAAATGTGTACTCTATAGGTGGCATGTGTGGGGTTCTTACGTACGTTAGGTAAATTTTTCTAGTTCAGACCTTCTGTATCTTTACAGAGCTTTTACCTATTTGTTCTAATAATTACACAGAGAAGTTTGTTAAATTTCCCACTGTAATTATTAATTTGTTTTTTTCTCTGTATTTATCAGTGTGTATGCATGTAGTTCAAAATCCTTTCATGTCTCTGCTCAGTTGTTTTTCTGGGCCAGCTCTTTGTGGCCTTAATGTAGCAGATTCTAGAACTTGCTGGTTTCCGTGATTTGGGGAATGATCCAGCTCTGGTCACGTATAGAAGAAGATCTACCACTTAGACTTCGAAGGCACCAGCTCGGGTGATAGATACGTGGGTACGTTGCAGAGGGCAGAGTGGCACTGAGCCTTTGGGTTCAGTCTCCATTGTCTGGAGAGTTAACTGTGTTCTGTGATTGGCAGCAATTTCTTCCCACTTCCTCTGGGGTGTTATTTAGTAATACGGCCCCTGCTAGGGAAAGGAAAATCCTGAATTCCCACCTAATTCGGGTAACAAAAGGACTTCTTGTTTTCCCCGGTGGTCACTGTACCCAGTTTTGTCAACTCTCATCTTCCCTAGACTTAAGCATCTTGAGCAGAGGCAACTCCAGCAGCCTCACATGGTGAATGAGAGAAGTCCCCGTAGAAGAGCCAGTCTGTTGATCACATTCGGGCATCTTCTAATACATAATTCTCTTTTATTCTCAGTTGTTTGAAGGCTTAAAGGCATTTCGAGGAGTTGATAATAAAATTCGACTGTTTCGGCCAAACCTCAACACAGGGAGAATGCATCAGTCTGCTGTGAGAGCCACTCTGCCGGTACGTGACTTCAGGAGGCTTTCAACTCCGTGGTTCCCTGCGATTTCACCCCCTGCACAGATCGTTTCTGAATGGTTATGTCAATATTCATTCATTCAAAGCCAGCACGGAAGTTGTTTATGATTTACTTTCATCAGTAAGATAAAAGTATAAGGGCACAGCCAATACCATTTGACAGTTCCACGCAGTATTTCAGTTCTTTACGAAGGGCTGTGGGGGTTTAATATATATATGCGAGAGATGAAAGGATAAGGAAGAAAAATATGTCTTAAACTAATGAAATTTAAAGACTGTGTGAAATTATAATATTGAAAATGGAAAATACAGAGTACAGCACAGGTATCTAGGGGGACATTTTACCTAATTGCTTTAGGCACTAGGAAGTATACAGTGATTGGATTCCAAGTTTTGCTTTGGAGAAAAGAAGAAAAGAATATCAAAATGGTTCATCATGGTCCTTGCGTCCTGGAATAGCAGAGTTCACTATAAAATGCGTTAGATTTAGAGTCTCAGGCTCACATCACGTAGGAGGTCACCAACTGCTTCCGTGTCTGGGTCGCTTTTCTGAGCTGAAGGAAGTCTCCCTCCCTTTATGTAGCTGCACAGCTGACCTTCAGGAGCTGGGTCCACCCTGGGCATGCGGGATGTCTGAGGACAGCGAAAGCCACATAGCCACTCTTTCTTGTACCTGGCTTTTGCTTCTTCTGCCTGTTATGGAACCATGATTTAACCATCTCCTTTAGGAGCCATAATATAGTGGCATCAGGAAATTAATTTAAAGTATAGTCTTGACTAGGTCCTAGAGTTGCGCTTCTTTCCATTACAGCCAGGTCACTGGGAAGGAAAGGAAAGTAGCTTTATTTGACACCAGCTCTGTCATGCACTATGTGATGTGGACTTTTTCTTATCTTTTTAATCATAGGAATAAACCATTTTAAAGGAGGCATTTATAGGAAAATTTAGTACCTTTGTACAGAGAAGAAAAGTCAAGCCCAGAGAGGTTAACTGACTTGCCCAATGTCACACAGGTAAAGGGACAGGGCAAAAAATTAGGCCCAGGTTTTCTGATTCCTAGTCAGATTTTCTTTTCACTAAATTCACTATATTTTACCTTTAGAGAGAAATCTGAGAGATATAAGTGGGTGATACGGCTCCCTAATTAGAATCTAGTTTCTGTAACACCATCACACTGTGTGATTAAATAGGTGAATCCTAGTATCATGAGCCCTGTTCAGCTTGTTTCTAATGCATTTCCAATAGGGTAACCCATGATTTCTCTGAAAAATGCTTCCCTTCTCTGCTACAGAGCAACTATTAAGTTGTTTTACAAACTGTTACCCACTGGGGTATAAAATACCTTTTCCTCCTTGGACTTAAACTGCCCTTTGAATTTGCAGTTTTTCAGTTGGATTACCTGTCAGTTTCTTACAGATGTTCAGGATATCTGAACATGAACTGATTATAATCCTTGTTGGAAACATTACCAAGAACTTCATCTAGTTTAATGCTTTTTTTTTTTTTATCGTTTAAAGAACAGAAATTCTTAAGTTTTAAATAAGCAAATTCCATTCAATTTGTTTTTTCATGATTTGTACTTTGCATCTCTTAATTTAACATATTGCCTTCCGGTCATAGAAGTTATCTATTTTTAATAAAGGTCTTTTTTTTTGTACTGGGAATTGAACCCAGGGGTTCTTAATCACTAAGTCACATCCCCAGCCCTTTTAATATTTTATTTTGAGACAGGATCTCACTTAGTTGTTTAGGGCCTCGCTAGCAATTGTTGAGGCTGGCTTTGAACTTGTGATCCTCCTACTTCAGCCTCCTGAGTCACTAGGATTAGAGGCATGGGCCACCACCTCCCCAAAAGTCTTAATATTTGGTCACATTTAAATACAAAATTCAGTTATAATAGATTTAGGGATAAGGTAAGAGAATAGGGATCTACCTTCTTATCTTTCTTATGCGGATAATTAATTCGAACACATTTTTTTTTAAATGACACAGAAAAATATTTTTGTTTGGATTTATTATGATTCCTTTTTATTTATTTTGAGGACAAAGAGAAGTACATTTATTTAGAGCTAACCGGGACAGCAGTCTGGGAAAACACAGATTTAAACGGTTTTGAAAATGTGCTCCCGCTCTTCCCTCTTGGAGCCTCCGCGAGGCTCCTTTCTCAGGGCACTTTAGGAGAACACCACTCATCTGCTCTTCCTTCTCAGGTGTTTGACGAGGAGGAGCTTCTCGAGTGCATTCAGCAGCTCTTGCGATTGGATCAAGAATGGGTGCCCTACTCCACCTCTGCCAGTCTCTACATTCGTCCCACGCTTATTGGAACTGAGGTACTAACTGACTTCCGATCTGGTGGCATTTTGGTGGGCAAGCTAGCATTGTTTATTCTTGAAACTTTCAGGGAGCATCACTGATGGCTCCTTTCTGCAGACGTCAAGAGTAGGTTGCAGATGCTCTCTGTGGAAGGTCAGATGGTAACTATTTCAGGTGCTGGGAGCCACATGGTTTTTGCCACCATTACTCTCCTCTCATTGTAACACTAAAACAGCCGTAGAGGATACCTAAGTCAGCAAATGAGTGAGAAAAGAGCCCTCCCGCACCAAGACGCACTGTTATTTCTGAAGTTTGCAGGTGTGATGCCTCCCTTCGCGGCAGCCGTGCTCTAAGGTAGAGGAGGTAATGTTTGAGAGATGTGGGAGAGGGACAGCTGCTAATGTTTATTTTTATTTTCCCGAACTCTCGGGATTTCTTAGTAAAGAGTGGGAATAGAAGGTCCTCTTCCGAGTAGAAAATGCTGACAATGCAGTTCACAAGAAGCACTGGGGCACTGTGATGAGGTGGGGGCTGGAGCCGTGGCTCAGCGGTTACTGAGCTGGCCTGGCATGCATGAGGATGCGGGTTTGAACCCCAGCACCTCGTGCACAACGAAGTGTCAAAGCAACGAAAGCCACACAAAGACCTAAATAAAATTGATTCTCCTTTTCTCTCTCTCTCTCACACTGTCCCTCTCTCTCTTTAAAAATAAATAAATAAAAGAATTTAGATAATGAATGTCATGAGTTGTACCCTCCTAAATAAATTTTAAAGACTTTTTTGTTTTCGTTTTTGTTTTTGTTTTTGGTACCAGGGATTGAACCCAGGGGTGCTTAAACACTAAGCCACATGCCCAGCCCATTTTATTTTTTATTTTGAGACAGGGTCTTGCTAAGGTTACTCAGGGCCTCCTTAAGTTGCTGAGGCCAGCCTTGAACTTGTGATCCTCCTGACTCAGCCTCTTGAGTCACTGGGATTGCAGGTGAGACCCACATGCCCGGCATGACTTGGGATAATTTTTAAAGTGATCTACTTCCTTAAGGTTTTTTTGTTTTGTTTTGGTTTGGTTTTTTATTTGTTTAGTTTTTGTTTTTGCTTTTTGTTACCAGGGATTAAGCCCAGGGATTAACCACTGAGCCTCATCCCCAGCCCTTTTTATTTTGACACAGGATCTTGCTAAGTTGCTCAGGGCCTCACTAAATTGCTGAGGCAGGTTTTGGATTTGGGATTCTCCTGCCTCAGCCTCCTGAGATGAGATGCTAGAATTACAGGTGTGCACCACCATGCCTGGGCTACTTCCTCAAGTTTTGACATTTAATATTAATCAACTCTTTAATATTAATTTTTAACTTTATGGTAAGAAGAAGCAGTTTCAAAAGTTGGTTGAAACACTTTAACTAATGTCAAAGCACTACCTACCCTTTGTTCTGTGATGTTTTCCCAGTCTAAGATCTGATTCTTCTGGTTTGTTGAGTCTCTGTCATGAATGGATGCTGGGTTTTATCATTGGGGTTTTCTAAGTTTCTTGATGTTATTATGTAGTTTGTGCTTAATTCCGTTATTAATGTTATCTTAATTCATTTTAGGATGTTAAATCAACCTTACATTCCTAATCCTGCTTGATCGTTGAGATTAATCCCTTTTATTTATTTATTTGAGATTAATCCATTTTATAAGTTGTGGTTTTCAGTTTGCTAATATTTTGTTAAGAATTTCTGTATTAATTGTTTATGAAAGACAGACATAGTTTTCCAGTATATCAAATTCTGTGATTTAGCAAATTCTTTGGTCTCCCAGAATCCTATATTCTAGAGTTAGATGAAATCTTAAATCTGATTTTGCTGTTGATCCTATAAATTACAGCAGTCCTCTGTGTGACGGGGTCCTCAGCTTCTTCTTGTTCTGTATGGATGGCTTCCTGTACCTATGGGCCATCCTTACAGGGGGTGACGGGGGGTGGGGAGGCTTGCTAATCTTCTCTGATTCCAGTTTTAGTGTCTGAGCTGTATTATGGTCTTCAGGCTCTTGCATTTGTTTCACCAGTTGTTTTTTTAAATACCTGCACTGAACTCAATCCCTACAGAATCTGAGTAGATCTAGGTGACTATTAAGATGCCCTCCAAAATTCAAGAGACTGTCACAAAAGCCATGCTGATTGGTTCTCTCTCTGTACGTTCTATCAACTTACATACTTGATCACTCTTTGGACCTCAAACTCAAGCATTTTTTAAAAATCTGCTCAAGTAGTGAGGTAAGAATTGAAGGCAATAACCAACGCCGTTTAATTAGTCAGCATTATGTGTATTTGGTTGGTCTAGTCATATCAATGATCATTTTCCAATTAATGGCAGAAAAATAATCACTTAATACAGACATGAACATGACACAAATAACATCCACTAAAGTTCGTGGATTTCAATATTTCTGTATTCCACAGATGGTAAACTGTTCATATTGGTGATTGTAATGCATCAATGGAAAGCAGGGTACTGATTGCACCATTGGAACCAGTAGCTTCTGGTCCACTGCGACACTTTTTGTCAGGATGATCGCCTGGGGGTTGTCTTTTATGCCCTTTGGTTTTATGACAGCTTCTGTCCTCTCTTCACAGAGTGATTGCAGTTACGTGATTTTGTCTTTTTAGTCTTGTCTACTCCTCATCATGTTTCTCTTTCATGTTCTTTTCATGGTTAGATTAGTTGATTAGCTGGGTCTTACATCCCAGGTATTTTGATTTCTTTGAATGAGAACATATACTGGGGTAATTTATTAAGAGATATAGGGACCCGGGGTGTAGCTTAGTGGTAGAGTGCTTGTCTGGCATGTGCAGGGCCCTGGGTTCCATCCCTAGCGCCATCAAAAAAAGAGAAACAAATAGGAAGGGAAGGAGAAAGACAGAGAGAAAGAGAGAGACAGACAGACAGAGACAGAGAGAGCGAGGGAGCATGACGTCTACTTGATCAGATGTGTCCAATTCTGTTCCCTGGTGCGGGAGTCACTTGTTTGTATAGAATACTCAGTATTCTACTACAGACATGTTATTGGATACCAGCCAAGGTACAAATAATTGAAATCTGTTTTATCAGATCAGAGACAATTTATCAAACTCTGATTCTTCTTAACCAGTTTCAAGAGCATCACTGTCTCAGACCTTGTTAATGCATCTAATAAATAAATAAATAAATAATTAAAAAATATATATACATACATACACGTATATGTATATATACAGACATCTTAAAGCTTTGTTTACTTTAAAGATCGAAGCTGGCAGCAAGTTAGAAATATTCATAACTTTGAGAGCAACCTTCATTGTAGGGCAGTGTTGAGTTTACTCTGCTGGGCCATGATGTGACAGTCCAGTTCTTTATCACGTCTCACTCTCAGTAAGATTCAGTAGCTGCTATGCAATAGGGGAGTGGCTCTGTTGGCAACTTATGAATTCCACTGTATTTGCAAAGAGCACTTGGTCTCTTTATATCCTTTGTAAATAACCTGTTATACCGATGCTTTTGTGAAGTTTTCCTCATAAATAATAATTAAATCCATTACTAAATCCTTTTAAATTTAAGCTTATAGTAAGCAGAATAGTATAATATTGGTAAATCTGTTTAATTTATTATTAATATATAATCTGTGAATAGGGATTAGTAAAAAATGTGAAACTGCCAGTGGGTGGAAATTTGGAAAAATAAATTCTGTAAGGTTCCCATCAAAACACAATGCTAAACCTTAATGCATAAATTAAAACATAAAAATTAGGAATATTTTAGCCTCTAAAATCACAATATTTAAATGAAGAATATGTACATGTATGATTTTAATTCATCAGATAAGAAGCTAAAATCATATGATTTTCAGATTCAAGCTAGAAACCTAGCAACCTACATCCATAAAAGTTGGGTTTTGCTGATTTTCAAGCCACTTGTTTCCTCTAGTCTCTTCTGTTTAGTAACTCCAGGCAGGTACAGCCGTGTGAATGCATACACACATAGGCTCAGCTGGTGGGGTTCCGGTGTCATTAGCACAAATACGCACAACCACAAATCAGGTTCTTTTTGATCCACTTTTTCGGTATATCTCAGTCCCATTTCATCGTACTTTACATTTGAAAGATGCTGGAGTTAGAGATGTGAGTAGGAAAATCCCTAATTTGTATAGTCGAATTATATCAGGGCTGAGAATAAGTCACTGAAAAGGGTGGAGTCAGATCTAGGGATGTTAGCACCCAGCCTCTTCTATCAGGCCCCAGGCCGGTTACCACAGATGTGTCTGCAAAGTGCCAGCAGATGTGACCTTATCAAAACAAGTATTCTCAAAGACAGGCCGACCTTGGCTGATGTGAACATTGCTTAACTTTTCCTATTCATTTGACTTCATACTCTTAAATTTGGATTGTCTCTAAATAAATTTCTGGAGCTGAGTTCAGCTGCAGAAGCAGTTTGCATTTGGATGCACAGAATACAGTTTGAATAATGCAGAACAAAATTTTAATCATCTCACATAAGCTGCTTCCCTGTTCGGTATTTTTCTGGGGAATCATTCAGCATGAAATTGTCGCTAGAGTTCACATTTTAAAGTCCTGCTGCCATTTTCTCAAGTGGCAGTACACAAAGGCCGAAGATCAGTTGAAAGATCAATCCCAGACAGCCCACTCCTTCATTTCCGGTTCACGCTACAGGGAGTGTAGGACATGTGCATTTCACAAACACATCGTGGTTTTTTTTTAAATCCGCTTGTGAAATCTTTATTTTGCACATACAATTTTTACCCATTGTGATATCAATACCAATGAAAAGAATTCCCTCTGGTCATTGCTTTCTTTGTGCTTACGCATCATATCATCCTTTCCTTTCACCATTTGTTTCTGTAAACAAAAGAATCCAGACGGATTTGAGACTCGTTAGCACAGCAGTTATTTATCATCCTTAATTTGAGTGTTTTCTGCGCTTTTACATGTCCAGCTCCTGTTGTTGCTTATTAGTGTAAAATAGTGTATTTTTGGAATTAGCCAGCTGGACTCATGTTGAATGATCCCATTTTGCTGGCAACATCCAGCAAAATCCGGAGCAAGTCACAGGCCTTCTTGTCTCCATCAGGCCTGATCGGGCTGTTGACGATGGCCACATTGGTGTCCCGTAGCGTCCTCACAGCCTGTCTGATCTGCTGCTCTGTGGCCTTGACTTGCACAGTGAGCGTGAGTGTGGTATTTTCTGTCTTCTTTATGGTTGACTTAAGGGTCAGGAAGAACTGGAAGAGGCATGGTGGTTGAGCTTGTCTCTCCAGGAAGTGCTCTCCCAAGGACCCTAGGGCTGCCTCCAGAGCTGCAGTGTCTTGGGTTGACGCAGGAGGATGATGGAAGATTGGTCATGTGTGGATCTTGTTTTTGTGGCTGTGGATTCCTTTAAGCTCTGCCTGTCACTTTCTGAGGACACTGGAAACGTTACACATGGATAACATCACCAATCCCTGTAGCCATCGGAAGGGTCATCAGCGTGAACAGCTATGACCCCGGCTGGCTGTGACAGCTTTGCCATGCTGCTTAGCCAATAGCAGTAACGAAATGCTGCGTCCACATCTCAGCCACGTTAAGAACGAACACAAATGGACGTCTTAGCGTCTGAAATATGGTAGCATAGTTTATTTAACCAATTTCCTGTGGATCCACCATTATGTTGATGTAACAAATAGAAGTGTTACTGCTAAAATGAGTAAAGCTGGAAAATGTAATTTAGAGAGCTGACATTTAGAGTCTATATTTATATTGTGGACACATTCCCTATGTGCATAAAGAATCTTCAATGAAATCTATTGCCGCTCCTGTGATTGACTGATAGACTGGATTTGAATGTGACAGGAGAGGTGTCAAGTTTTTCTTATGGGCTTTACCAGCTGGATTGCAATCATCTGTTGGGACAGGGAAGAGGGATGATTTTTGTTCATTTGAGCGATGATGGCTTGAATTTTGGATGCAGAAACTTAAGCTGGTGACTTCATATAAGGCACTTAGATGTGCAAGTCTATTATTCGTGGAAAATTTGGAATTTAAGTGATAAGCTCTAGTCTTTAGAATGAAAAATATTTTCAAAGACAGAACCCTGATGGGTTCTTTATGGGGATAACTGTAGAAAAAGATGCTGTGGGCAGGCCTGCAGTGAGGAGAAAGAGAGGGAGTTACGGAGGATCAGTTGAGGAGTCTTTCGGGTAGAAAGGGAAGCAAGAGAAGTCTGTTGTACTGGAAGCCAACAAGGCACAGTGGGAGCAACTGGCGAATCCAGCACATGGGACCAGTGAGACGAGGCTCAGGAAATGGCTCCTGGATTGGCAACAGGGAGGTCCCTGGTGATGTTGATAAATGTATTTCAGTTGGGTTTTGGGTTTGAGAGACTGAATGTTTTGGATGCAAGAGAGAATGGGAGCCAGAGCCAGTGGTGGTACACGCCTGTAATCTTAGTAACTTGGGAGGCTGAGGCAGGAGGATTGCAAGCTCAAGGCCAGCCTCAGCAGTTTAGCAAGGTCGTCAGCAACTTAGTGAGACCCTGTTGCAAAATAAAAAGAGCTCAGTGGTAAAGTGTCTTGGATTCAATTCCTGGTACCAAATTAAAACAAGAAAGAGAGAGAGAGAGAGAGAAGAGAGAGAGAGAGAGAATATGAATGGGAGAAGTTATGCTGGTGAGTAAGTACAGTCCAGTAAGGAATTCTGCTACCCTGCGCGTAGAATCATGGACAGCTTCCTGGAGTCGCAAGCCTCATGGTAAAGGGAGTGTTTTTAAATGGGAGATGTGGCATCTCTGCAAGCTGATGAAAAGGCAAGCTGGTGGTAATATTTTCAAAACTCTACTATCATGGTTGACTCCTGAGGGTGGCAGCAGTGTAGGCAGCCGGTGGCATGTGACCAAACGGGAGGACTTGCACTGTCTAGCTCGCAGTTTGACACACACTCTTCTTTATTGTCACCCGTGTCCTTGTGTGGACCCTTCTTGTACGTGTAATAGCCTTGGTTACCTGGATCAGTGTCTTCTCCCTCACTGCTCGGCTGGGTTGGACCTGCCTCCAACAGCTCCCGCAGTGTTCTTGTTCTCCTCTTCTCGGTCCAGCACAGTGCTTGGCGTAGTCAATTGAAACAAACTGGATGGACTCACAAGGTCAAAGTCGGGGGCCAGTGTGGAGCTCCTGGCTGTGAGACCATTCCTATTTCAGTAGCATTTTCCTGTTATCTAGAGAAGGCACCAGGAGCCTTTTTCTGTAATGGGCCAGATAACAAATAGTTTTGGCTTTTCAGACCATACAGCTACCCAATTCTGCCTTTTCAGTGCAGAGACACCTACAGACAGCTTAAAAATGAGCGAGCTGGCAGGCTGAAGTTTGTGACTCCTGACCCGGAGGCATTTCTGCTAGGGAAATAAAGCATGCTTGGCTTTTCTGAGGGTGACCCATTTTAACTCTCCTGAGTGTTTCCCTGTCAAGGATTCCTGACCCAACCATGCTCACATGTCGACTTAGGATTGGCTTCAAATTTATCTAACCACGTCTCCCAGGTCATCCGCGTAACCAGCTGCCCACGTCGTCTCCCCAAGTGCTCATTCTCCACGATTCCAACAGTGAACCTCAGGTGCAGCTCTGTGGTCATAGCTGTAGTCATTTCAAGGTCACCTTCTTTTCTGTTTCAGCACAGATTTAACTGATTCATTACCATTACTCTTATCAATTGTTACTTATAAAAATTATAATTGCTGCTTGTTGAGTGTTTTAAAAAAGATTAGGCCCTGGGTGCTTTTCACGTAGTATCTGATCTAATCCTTGTGTCCACCGTCTGAGGACATAGATTATCAGTGCCTTTTCAAATGAAGAAATTTGGGCAAGACAGTTATGTCTCTTTAGTCTTTTTCATCTCATCATTAATCTTCTCTAAACTGTAGTTTTAACTTTTCAGATCAGTCTTAATAATAAGAATTGCATGCTCAGATTTTTTTTTTGGGTCAACTGTTGAATTCATTCTTTTTCCCTGTGAGCAGAGAAATAAGCCTGGATCTATTCCCTATCTCTAGTATAGCAATTCTCAGAAAATTCTGGACTTTTGCCCTCAAGGAGATCAGACAAGAGACAAAGGAACATTTTTGTTTCAGTGCAGCATGCTAATGTAAGCATCCAATAATCCAATACATATCCTTTTTTTTTTTTTTAAGAGAGGGACAGTGAGAGAGAGAAAGAGACAATCAATTTTGTTTAGTTTTTCATGTGGCTTTCGTTGCTCCAACACTTCGTTGTACATGGTGCTGGGGTTTGAACCCGCGTCCTCACGCTTGCCAGGCAAGCGCCGTAACTGCTGAGCCACCGCTCCAGCCCTCCAGTATATAATTTAAAGTCAGAATATTTGCAAGTATAATAGAGGGCCTCTTTGATCGCTTTCTCTTTCCTTTTCTATAAACAACATCTTATTAAGATGAACTGTCTTGCCACAAATATTTGGTAAAAAGGTGGAATAAAAGGCAAGAAGAAAAAGGCCTTGCGTTTCATGGAGTTTATTGATTAGCAAGAGGTAGAGAATTACGTAGGCAGATATCAGAATGTGTGGCAGTTCTTTGTCAGTCTAAATTTGAAGTGCAGAATGCTTGACAGCACAGATTACAAGCACCTAGCCTGATCTAGGGGTGCTTATTCCCTGAAGTGATATTTAAATGAAATTGAGATTGAAGTGTTGGTATTGGAAGAGATGGAAGTGAGTCTTCATTTGCTCATCACTCCCTGGAGGCTGGAAGTCCCAGATCAAGGCTTTGCCAACAGGGCTGGTTTCTGGAGAGGCCTCTCTTCCTGGCGTGTAGATGGTCACCTTCCTGCAGTATCTTCATAGGACCTTTCTCTGCAGGTGCAGGGAGAGAGCTCTGGTGGCTTTTCCTTTTTTTTGTAAGGACACCCATCTTTTGGAATTATGATTCCATTGTTATGATCTCATGCAACCTCTGTTACCTCCTGAAAGGCCTCATCTCCAAGTGCTGTATACTGGGGGTTAGGGGTTCAACATAGGAAATTGGGGAGTTGTGATTATCTTGAGTGAGCTATGACATTAGCATGGTTGTGTCTTTCCACTGTGTCAGAATTAATCGAGTAATGATCAGTTCATAAACTATCTGTTGGAATTCACTGAGTACTCATGGGTCACTTGGTAGGGATAAGCCAGCAATTCCAGGTTCTTTTATTCCAATCTTAATTACTAGTTCCTGTAACACTGACGTCACACCTGATGCTTCACACAATGGTAGTTATATATAAGTTACAGAAAGGCTTATGAAAGCGTTAGCGTGGCTACAGGGCTTCAGGAGGCTGCACTGAGAGAGAAAAGGTAGAGAGCAGACACAAATTTGAGAGTGAGTCATTGCAATTGCAGGTGGTCAGATAAGATTAAGAACCAGCCTGGGAACTTGTTCTGGGAACAGAGCTGTCAGGGCATGGAGCCTATTCCAGGCCAGAGTGACGGCTGGTGGGCAGCATCCAAATGGGACACTTGAAGCAGAGAGATTGAGTTGAGCTGATGGCTCAGGGCAGTTAGCTGTCTGTTGACTTCATGATAGATTCACCAAAGCATGCACTTGATGGCCTGATGATGGGATGGTGGTGCTATGCACTCAGTTTGGGGAAGCTACCCCTTTTATGGCTTTTAGGTGAGGGAGTTACATCTGGTGAAATGGATAAGCTCATGGGCCTGGATTTTTTTGCTATGGGTTTGGTATGCCATAAATCCTTGTGCTTCTGATTTAATTTGATAAGTTCTCAGGTGGTCATTTTTTATTAGCATGATTACTTTATCTGTTTGTGCCTTATGATTGTACTGGGCAGCTTGGGTTATTCTTCTCGATAAGTACTATATGTCCAGTATCTAGTGGTTATCTCTGCCCAGACAAGTTACCAAGTCGTTCTGCCTTAGCACTTAGACTTGAGATGGAACAGCTCAGGACCAGGCCCAGCCTGCTGTCTGGTAATCCAGTCACAGTGGGGGTGGTGAGGGTAGGAGAGTGTTCTGGGGCCTGGCGGTACTGCCCTAGAGCATATGGAGGTCGGATAGTGAGCAGGGATTGAAAGCGGGGAGCATTGTGTGAGCTTGGGGAGCACAGAATGTATGGGCAGCAAGTGAGGCCCTAGGTGAGCTCCCTTCAGGGTAGGAAATCCTAAATCCTTCACTAATTTTTATTTCAAACCTTTGATATAGTGCACAGTAGCTCTGGAGCTTAACTGTGATATCTTAAGCAGATCATTTGTTTTGAGCTTCGTTTTCCTAGGTTTAAACCTAGGGAGTATAACTCTTAACTGCCTGAACGTTGTCGTATTATGTAAGATAGTGATTATAAAAGTATCTTGGAAGCCAAGAAGCAATGTTTAGTATTGAAGTTTAAAAAAATGTTTTCCCAAAGCAGCTGATTTTACTGTATGAACTTGAATTTCCTTCTGTTTGTGACCCTCGCAAGACACACACAGGCCACATTGCTAGATCCTCTCCCATACACCACCCCCTTACTCCAATATTAATCTTTACCCTTCTCTCCTCTTTTTTTTTTTTTGGTAGTGCTGGATATTGAGCCTAGGGGTGCTCTATCACTCTAGCCCTGAGTTATATCCCCAGCCTTTTTTTTTTCTTTTATTTTGCTTTGAGACAGTACCTCAGTAAGTTGCTGAGGCTGGCCTAGAATATGCGATCATCCTGCCTCAGTCTTCTGAGTCTCTGGGATTATAGGTGTGGTCCTGCATCTAGCTTATAACCTTTTTTAAGAGCTAGGAGGATTAAAAAGAGAGATCAGAGAGACTGGGGGATGGGAGAGGGAGGGAAGCTAGGGAGGGATTTAGGGAGACAACCTACATTGTAGCATACTCTTTATCCCCTGAGAAGTCATATATTATGTATGAAATCATTTAATTCTGTAAAATTCACAATCTTATATATATAGTCAATTATATTTGTTTGGGGCATAATATGGAAGAATCAAGAGAGTGGGGTGTGGGCAATGTGGGGATCAAATGCATAGCATATTGTTACTTTATATGCATTTATGATTGGAATACTACTCAACTCTTAATAAAAAAATCAGGCTGCTCTTTGAATTAAAGAAAATGCTTCTCGATAACCAGGGTTCATTTGTGATTCCCAGCCATTTTATGCTTTTCCTCTTACTTGCTCAGGCCTTCCTGTGCTGCTGGGCTTCTCTGCCTTCCAAGACAAAACAGACTGATAGCATTTGTTCAGCTCGATGAGCTTCCTTCAGACAACCCGATGTCCTGTCTTCCTATGGAAGAACTTCTGACTGACCCAGAAAGAAGTAGTTTTCCTCCTTGATTTTATCACATCTAGCTGTCAGAATATCTGTGAATATCTACAGTGCAGAATATCAGTGAATTTACTTACTTGTGAGATGTAGCCTATGAAATTTCAAAAGAATCTTGTTTTTTAAGACACTAGTATTTTCATCTGAAAGTCAGTATGCTCTTGAGAACTTATGTATTGTGCATGTGGAATCTTTATCTCTCATTTTTTCATCGGGATTCAATTCTATTTATTTATTTATTTTTAAAGAGAGAGGGACAGTGAGAGTGAGAGAGAGAGAATCAAGTTTATTTAGTTTTTCATGTGGCTTTTGTTGCTCTGATACTTCGTTGTGTATGTTGGTGCTGGGGTTCAAACCCACGTCCTTGCGGATGCCAGGCAAGCACCATAACTGCTGAACCACGGCTCCAGTTCCTCAATTTTATTTAAATTTTTAAAAAGGGAAGAATAGAAGGTCAATCAAAATGTTCCCAAGGCAATCAGATTTGTTGAAATTGACCCACTCACGGGATCAGCCCTTGGGATCTTTATTATCCCTTTATTTCTGTGGCCTTTTCTTTATTTAATTGGAAGTCTGATCTTGCTGTCATATAATTTTATTCACAATCATTTGGTTAAATTATGCAATAAAATACTCTTCATGGCCGCACAGAATTTAAATTCTTTTCTGGGAAAGAAGGGAGAATTTAAACAAATGAACAAATCATGGCATCTGAGAGTGGAAGCCCACTCAGTCCCCAGGCTCCTTTCCTAGTGCCTAGACTTAAATTTGATTTCTTCTCAGTCTTGAAGCAGCAGTGTGACTATTTGAGCTTCTTGTCTTTTGTTTATTTCTGTAGTACTCTGTGGAACCCAGAGAGGGCCTCACATGCTACCTCCCTATCCCTTTTTACTTCATTTTGAGACTGGGTTTGGCTAAATTGCTGAGCTTGGCCTTGAATTTACAATCCTCCTGCCTCTGCCTCCTGAGTTGCTGGGATTACAGGCATGCACCACTGCACCCAGCCATAGCGATCTTTACACAGAAAGACAATCTATATAAGTGATAGTTTAAGGAGGAAGGTGATTAAGGTGTGATCTATACCAGTACTTAAAGTATTTTGCAGATGTCAGTGGAGCTGGCTTAAATTTCAGAAAATAAAATGTTAGTACACATGAACACATATTTCTCTTAGCATAGAAAAATTATAGCCTATCACCTACCTGCTTGCTAAGAGTAAAATGATTGCTTTAAAGCTTATGGAAATGTTTTTTCCAGAAATAGATATAAATGTGTAGAATTCTTCTGTTTTCCATCTGTGCTCTCTCTGCTACCACCTAGTGGAATAAACGCAAGTTTACTTGTCAATTAAAATTGGAAGGAAAAATCAGGGAAGAAAATGAGCAAGGTGCTGGGAATGGAACCCAGAGCCTTGGGCATGCTGGGTTGTTCTCTGCCACTGACCTCTCCCTTCAGCTTTAAACAGTGAAATTTATCACAGGAAAAAATGCCATGCTGATGGATTATTGTTACTTCTCTTAATATAATGCAGGTTATATGAAATATATGAGTTCCAAGCGAAAAAAGTCCAGGCATTCATGTGATAATTAATAAAACACTATTAGCTCATACACAAATACATTAATTTATTCAGATGCTAGAAGGTAGTTAAATCCTTTAGACTTTCTGGCATGTTGTATCTCTATATTGGGAAGTTTCTCTCAATTTGTTCATAAAAGTTCATAAAAATATCTAAAATATGAAGGTTTCTAAAGCAACCATGAAATGGAGATATCATACAAATTACAAGTACATTGACAAGATAATCAGGTTTTATCTAAGCTGGGAAGAAAAGCAGGTGTGTATATCATGCTGAAGTTTCCCTTCCAAACAATGGAGTCAAAAGGGGCAGATGAAGCGCTGAGGGTCCGCATGCTTTACTGGTAGGATGCTGGTATTTTTGTCTAGCTCCCCTGTGGAAGAGCAAGCACAGAGCAGCAACACAGCAGAAGCCTGATTCCTCTGACTCGGTCATCATCCTTCATCCATGCCAGTTTGCTCTGTGGTCCCCCCAGGGTTTGCTTAGTCCCCACGTTCCTGTCCAGTGCTAAGGGCCAGCTTCCTACTTCCTAAGGTGGAGGGTGCACTTTGCAGGTGGCCTCAGTGGGCGCATGCACAAGCACTTTTTGTAATGTTCACAGATGTTTTACCTACTTGATTCCTAGTGACCTAGGTGTTAAAGTAGTGGGCCAGGGACTGCAGGACAGTGAGTAGTAGAGGGAGGTATAATGGAAAATCAGGTAAAAAATACCCCAGACTGCACTTTTAGCCCTTGGCAGACAACATTGTAGAAACACAATAGCAGCTGGAGATGAGGCCCCTCCTCTCTTTCTCTCACTCTGCATGACAGCACCCACCCCTGTGCCCATTTGAGGCAGACCCGGCTCCAGTCCAGACTCTGTATGATTTCTGGTGCTTCAGGACTATACAAAACAGCCCAGAGAACATTTTTGTTTTCATAATACAAAACCTTCAAAACTTTCAGTCTTTCGATTTTCTCCCTTAATAAACCCTGATTCTAATTCCATGTAGCTGCTTTTGCATTGGAGGAATTTACCTGATTTTGTATTGCGTCTTTTGATTCCCAACATTTGTGATAAAGGCTTTCCTGTCTCCCATCAGTGTTATGCATGAAAAAGCTCCTGAATCATTGTCCCCTCCCCTACCCCCATTTCTTTTTTTTTTTTAAGAGAGAGGAACACTGAGAGAGAGGGATAGAGAGAGAAAATCAATTTTATTTAGTTTTTCATGTGACTTTCTTTGCTCCAACACTTCGTTGTGTATGTGGTGCTGGGGTTTCAACTCATGCCAGGTAAATGCTGTGACCACTGCTCCAGTCCCGCCCCGTACCCTTTTGCTGGTACTTATCATGCGTGGTCTCTTTGCCTTTAGGTAAGCCTGGCTCTTGCTCTCTGTGCAGTGACAGGTAGGCTATGAGTGCTGACTAGCCTGGGAAACTGCAGGGCAAGTTAGAGAAGCAGATAGCATATTTCTCTTCCAAAGACTAAAGCCTGAGTTTTTCCCGTTTATCAATTCCCAGTCAGTGCAACCTTGAGAGGTGCCGTAGCTAGTGGTTAAAACTGTACCTTTCTTTTAAAATCCTGTTGGCAACAGCAATTGACATACTCGCTTTTTCTCTAAAATTGTAACTCAGAAAGAGTTTTAAGACTATAATCTATGTTGTGAATTACAGCTGTATGTACTTTTACTTTCTTGTAGCCTTCTCTTGGAATCAAGAAGTCCACCAAAGCCCTGCTCTTTGTAATCTTGAGCCCGGTGGGACCTTATTTTTCAAGTGGATCCTTTAAACCAGTGTCCCTGTGGGCCAACCCGAAGTATGTCAGAGCCTGGAAAGGTGGCACCGGCGACTGCAAGATGGGAGGGTAAGTCAGTGTGTCTGTGTCTAAAAGAGTCGGTCTTCCCAACCATGTGGTAATTGCTCTTGAACTTCACCATGAATGCATACAACACTATTCAAATATAAATGCTCATTTTTTTTGTTTCTGTTTAGGTTTAAGTGTTTTACACAAGGTAGTTGTTTAAAGCATAACCTGTCGCCCTTCATAAGGGAGAAACATTGGATATGACACATAGGCCAAAGCTACAGCAGAGAAACCAGGAATTGGCTCAGCTGCACTTGAGCGTGTCCTCGTTGCCACAGACTGTAGCCACACCTGCTGTGAACTGGCTGAGGGGCAGCCTGCTTTGTCTCTGTCAGGCTGGTCTCAGGCCATATGTAGCTGGCAGGAAATAAAAGAGCATTCAGAAGTGTCGGCCAGTTTCAAGGGTGGACTTGGCCTTGATTTGGAAATGCATTGAGCAGCCTGGTCTCTCCCTTGTCTGCATCAAATGATGTGCATCATCTGGCCTCTGATGAGACACGGAGGTTCAGGAAGGTCACGGAGTTGGATGACACACTGCTGATGTATTAGACAGTGCTCCTTCCCCCCTTCTTTTCTCCCGTCTCCTCTCCTCCTGTATTCATCTGCATTTTATTGCTATAACAAATGCCTGAGGAAAACAGCATAAAGGAGGAAAGATGTATTCTGGCTCATGGTTGCTGAGGTCTCAGTCTGTGGTGCCTGGTTCCATTTTGAGCCTGAGGTGAGGTGCAACATCGTGGCAGATGGGCAAGGCAGGGGAAAGCTGCTCAGCTCATGGCAGCTGGGAAGCAGAGAGGAAGGAGTCGGGGAAAAGGTCTGGTCCCCAAGGGCACCTCCCCTTCCCCAGGAACCCTCTCCTCCAATAATGTTCTATTCCCACAGTCTCCAACATCTCCCAGTAGTGCCGTCAAGTGATTAATCTAAGGAGGTCACAGTCACGATCCAACCAGGTCCTCAAAGCCCCACCTCTGAACATTGCTGCACTGGGAACCAAGCCTTGGGGGGACTCTAAACCATACGCCCTCCCAGCATCAGTTACAGCATACAAATTGAAAAATACGCAGAGTGTCAAACGACTGTGATTAACATATGACATCTGATGGAAAATAGTTGATAACTTAAGAACAAATGGGTGTTGTGGAAAGGAAGGAAACTCTAATGTGAGAGGTGGAAAACACACTATAATGATATAAATAGCAGTGTTGATTGACTCCTGTAGACTGAACACCCCTAATAAAATGGTCAGAGAGCCTGGAGATGTGTCTGTAGAAACTTTTCCAAGTGAAATAGGGAAGAAAAAGAATAGAAAAATGTAACAGTAGACCTACTACCATATGATGAGTTGAAAAATTATAGCATAAACATAACTGGAATATCAGAAGGAGAAGAAATATTCGTTATACTAATGGCTGGGAATTTTCCAAAATCAATGACAGACACCACAGTCTGAGTACAGAAGGCTCAAGGAATACCAAGAAAGATAAATAACCAAACACATCAAATATCATTTTTAGACTGCTGAAAAACTAAAGGTAAGATAGGAAATCTTGAACGGAACTGGAGGGAAAGAAATGCCTTAAGCAGATAGGAACTATAAAAAGAATTACAGGGTTGGGAGGATGAGAAGAGGGGGAAGTGCTAGGGAATGATATTGGCCAAATTATATCGTTCCATTGTGCGCACGTGCAAATATGTAGCAACAAATCCTACCATTACGCACAGTTACAGTGCACCAATAAAAATATAGAAGAATTAAAAAACAGATTGAACTTAAAAAATATTACTTTTGGTCAGAAGCCTTCCTACAAGAAAAAAGTGGATGAAAATAAAGTGTTAAAAGAAAATGCTGGAGTTGGGGATTTAGCTCAGTGGCAGAGCACTTACCTAGCACGCGCAAGGCCCCAAGTTCGGTCCTCAGCCCTGAAAAAAAAATGCTGGTAGTGTCAGGAAGGAAGAATGTAGGAGAAGGAATTCATGAAGATAAAGTAAAATTGTTTTTTATTCTTACTCTTAACTGATATAAAGAAATAGCCACTTGTTTAAAGTAGCGTGGTAAGTAAGGACTCGATGATTACAGTATGTACTGGATGATCATAGCACACCTGAAATGAGTGACAGCATTGTCACAAGAGACGAAGGGTCACACATGAGATGTGGCCTCGATGCTCAGCTTCAGAAATGGTAGGGAAATCTAACGTGTGTGGGGGCAGCTAGTAATATTTCTGTACCCCACAAAGTGATCCCTCATATAATCTACAGACTTGAGGACCACACTCAGTGCAAGATGTTAATAACAGGAGAAACTGAGGCTGGGAAACAGGTGTATGGAAACTCTTTGTACTTTTTGTTTATTCCTTCTCTACGTTAAAGTGCTCTAAGATAGAGTCTATTATTTATTAAAAAACAAAAACAAAAAGAAAACCAAAAAAACCTTGACTCAGGTCCTGGGATCACTGGGAGTCAACTTGAAATGTCTTAGGAGAGGAAGAGACTAGAGAGGAGAGTGTTAGAGCTCATAAATGCCAGCAGCACTGGCCTGTTGCTTCCAGGATGTTGTTGTAAACTTGCCGCTCCTGTGCTTCCAACCTGGAGAAAAAGAAGGGAGACATGCTTGTGCATTGAGCATCAGCTAATTCAGTTGGCAGAGACATTTGGAGCCTACTGCAGATTTGTGTGTTTTTACTTCCCTCAATCTAATTGAGTCAGCAATTACCCTCTAAGCACTTTTTAGGGCTCCTGTATTCAGTTGATTATTATTAAGTAGCTATTGATTCTCATAAGCTCAGGGACTTTCCGCTTTCTAAGTGTCTCTGAAGAAAGGAGAAAAGTATTATTTTTTCCTTTCTGCTATCGTTAGCCACCAGAGGTAACATTAGCCCTTTTTATTTGTTTGTTTTACGTTCTGGGGATTGAACCCAGGGTTTTGCGCATGGTAGACAGGCAGTCTTGCCGCGGAGCTACATCCCAGCTTCCCTCCACTTTTTTTTCACCCTTAATTTGAGACAGTCTCCCTAAGTTGCCAAGCTGGCCTCAGAACTTGTGAGCCTCCTGCCTCAGCCTCCTGAATACTGAATTACTCAGGACGTACTTGGGTACCACCACACCCAGCTAACATTAACCTTATATTTCTAAGTGTGTGCCAGAACAGTAATACAAGAGCACAAGGGCCTTCCTTTGCTGCATAGTGAAACATCCAGGAGCCTTTCTTGATGCTGATGATGGGTTCCTATCCTAGAGAGTTTGATTTCTTTGGTCAAGGGTGTAGACTGACTATCAGGATTTTTTTAATGTGCAGCGAAACTTGAGAAGTAATGAGCTGGAAGCACGTCTTTCGTCATGGGAGCATCTTTAGTCCCCTGCACGGATTTTTTGTTTTTTTGTTTTGTCTTTTTAAAGAGAGAGAGGAACAGTAAGAGACAGAGAGAATCAATTTTATTTAGTTTTTCATGTGGCTTTCGTTGCTTGGACACTTCGTTGTGTACGTGGTGCTGGGGTTAGAACCCACGTCCCCACGCATGCCAGGCAAGCACCATACCGTGGAGTCACCACTCCAGCCCGCCCAGCACTTTGTTAATTTAGAGCAAGTCAGTCTTCTTTCTCCCCCTTTGACTCTCCAACACACACAATTACCCCTCTTAGTTTTTTTCCTTTTCTTATTCCCTTGTGCTTTCATTCTGCTCTTTAGAGTGCAGACGCTGAAGTCAGAAAGTCCTGGTTTAAAAGTCCAGCTGCTGGTCCAAGTGCGTACATTGTGCACCACCAGGAATGGGCCCTAATGTAAACTGCCAATTATTGATGATAATGATGCGTTGGTGTGGGCTCATCATCTGCAGCGAAAGTACCTCTGTGATGGAGAACACTGATAATGATCGATGCGTATGTGTATGGGAAATCTCTGCACTTCCCTCTCAATTTTGCTCTAAATCTAAAACTACTCTTTAAAGAAAAATTAAAATCTTTAAAAACAAAAAAAGAAAATCTAATTGCTGTGGGGCGTATTAATTACTCTAAGTCCTCATTTATAATCTGGGTGAAAATACTTACAAATGCAGATAAAGTGAGATGACATAGAGTACTTGGCACATAGGAAGCTCCCAGCATCAATGGCTAAACGCATTGGCTGGGAGTCAGAGAAATCGGCACCACACACTCTAATTTTGTACAGTGAAATTCTATTTTCCTCCAGGTCCTCAAAAGTGTAATAAAATGTAGGGCTGTTTTTGGATGATTCCATGAAATAACGCAGGTAAGTACCTAGTACCCTGCCCGACAGTAGTGACCTCAACCAACAGTAGCTGATACGAGGAGGCTTTCTCACTTTCTTACTTCATCTTGAGGACTTTCTTTGTCTTAGGAGAAATCAGCTGGATTCCATACAATAGAATTTATTCTATTGAGGGATGTATTTAATATCTCTAATCTCCCAAATGTTTGTTCTATTTAAATTTATATTGAATTTTTCTCTGTATGCAGTTTTCCTACTTTTTTTAATTTCTTTTTTCCCCCCTGAAAGAACTCATGTTTCTGTTCTGAATATTAGATGTACATGGGAGGGAACCCATAAGTATTAGCAAAGTATCAGCTTACTACTCTGAGGACATTTATAATACAGCGAACATCTGAGAGAAAAATGCTGACAAAAATTTGTATCCAGGATAAAACATCTACAGAATATAATGTATAAATCAGTCCAACACTAAACACTAAAAAACAATTCTTTCCTTTCAGTGCACTGAAACAGTTGTCTTTAATTTCTCTCTCCCTGCCCAGATAGCTTCATAATGGTGGGGAACCAGGTTTCATTCAGCCATACTCTCAAGAGGATGTGTGTTTGTTCTTAGAGCCTTGTTTAAAAGCCTATTCATGCTGGAAGATTCTCATGTGTTTTTAATAGATTAAAGGACATTTTCCACATGAGATAAATCATTTATTTTTAGATATGGCAAAATCTCACTGTTGTATCACAATGAGAGAAAAATCCAACTTATTTATACTTGGAATATAACAGGACTGTATAACCTACTTATTCTTTTCTTTCTTTCTTATTTTATTTTATTTTGCTACCAGGGATTGGACCCAGTGATGCTTAACCACTGAGCCTTATTCCCAGCCCAGCCCATTTTTTTAAGTTTTCATTTTGAAATAGTGTCTTGCTAAGTTGCTGAGATTAGCTTTGAACTTGTGATCCCCCTGCCTCAGCCTCTCAAGTATAACCTAATTCTTAACTTTTTTTATTTATTTTTTTTCCAAAGAACTCTATATAAGATATAAAGCAAATATCGTTATCCATTAGATGAATGGATGAAATAAAAACATGAACCTATTTAACACCTCAGTTATCCAGCACACTGTAAGTATCAGGTGTTTATCCTCTCTGAGACTGACTGGGAGCCCTGGCTTGCTGTTGCTTCCCAGCATGTCTATACCGCTAGCCCGGGAAAAGGTTAACATTCAGAATTTCAAATTATGGTTTCTACTGAATGTGCATCACCTCGGCACCATTGTGACATTGAACCCTCATGGGGATGGGGTTTGTTCTGTTGTAGAAGAGCGAGAGCTGTACTTGGGCCTGTGAACCCCAAACCCGTGTCTTTCTGTGTTGGACTCGTGCAGTCTGGTTTATACTCCTTATTAAAAGGCATTCATATTTTAATTCACTTATTAATTCTTAATAAGGGAGATGTGATTTTTTTTATGGTTGTTGGTCAAAGGCCTCCTGTATGCTAGATTGTATCATCTGGACTGATCAAGAATTCATGTTTGTGGGCTGGAGTGGTGGCTCTGCGGTTACAGTGCTTGCCTGGCATGTGCCAGTACGCAGGTTCAAAGCCCAGCACCCACGTATGCAAATAAGTGTCAGAGCAACGAAAGCTATGTGAAAAACTCAATAAAAATTGATTCGCTCTCTCTCTCACTGTCCTTCTCTCTTTAAAAAAATAAAAATAGAAGAATTCATGTTTATCGTCCGTTTGTTTGGAGGCCTTTCAGTGAATCTCAACATTGCTTTGGAGGGAATCAACCTCATCATGCCCCAGGCAGCAGCCAGCCATGTAGCGCAATGTCTATGTTCCACAGCTTTCTAACTATTTCAGTCATCACAGTCATTAGTCAATATTCTTTCAGTTGCATGTCAGAAAACCAACCCAACAATCTCAGGAGAAAAGGGAGCCATTGACTCACTCAACTAGGGTGGTGGTGACACACCTGCCAGGGGTTGAGATCACTGTGGCCAAGTCTCGGGTCCTTGCAGGTGCCACCCCAGAGAGTGACGATACTTATCTTGTAGGTTTCATGGATGAACAAATGAATGAACCTCGAGAAGGGCTTAGTATGAGCAACTTAGGTCACATGCCACCCTTTAATGTAGCAAGGCAAGATGCTCTGTAGGGAGGCCGGTGTTTTTTTGAGAGAAGGTAGGGGGAAAGGAAAGTGGCACAAATCCACTAGAACATCTAACCCTTGCATTTAACTTACACTTTTAATTGGACCAGAGTAGAAGACCTAAGCAGGTATTTTGCAGATGATTACACTATTGCTTTGTAGTATGAGCGGTCAGTTTGTTTCTGTGTTTCTAGGGCTTCATAGCTGAAGGGTGGTGCAGGGTTTATTCCTCAGCCCTTGTTTTCCCATGGTGGTGCTTCTCCAATTGTTTGCTAATGTTCTCTGAAATCCGAGAAGAGTGAATCATACAACCAGGAGCTTAACGAGAAAAGCAAGCATCATATTTATTTGAAGATTATCACTATCTAAACATTCATCTGCATTTTGTAATATATTCTATACTTTTCTCATTTAAGTTTAAATAAACTGTAACTTTGAAATATTACTAAATCACATTGTCATTCTAGGAAGAAGTGCTGTGTTGTTTTGATTTTAAATAATCTGGGATAAATATTGTGGGTTGAGAAAAATGAGCTTCCCGAGCACTTTCTGTTAGGCCAAAATCAGGCTTTTTTTTTTTGGTCCTACCTTTGGGAATTTCAGACACCGGGCATTTGGTGTTTTGAGGGTACGTTTAAAGATCTCGGAGAAGAAAGGTTGATACTCTGCTACTTAGTTTGGTTGAGTTTACTTCTCTGAGACTTAGTTTCTTATCTGAACTGCAGAAATAATGCTAATGGCTAACACATAGTATTGGTGTGAGGTTTAAATAAAATAAGTCATGCAAAATTGCTTGGTGTGTGAAAAAATATGCAATAACTTTTAATTGTCTCTTTACTCCTGTTTTCCCGTCATTACTTTTCATGTTAGGATTCTTAGATTTTGGCTTGCTCTCTCTCAGATGAATGCACTTAGATCATTTCGGTTCTCTGAGTTTTCCTTTAATGTTATGGCATTAGCTAGAGGAAGTACATATATTAAGAACCTGTTGAGGGCTGGAGCAACGCCTCAGCGGTTATGGCATTTGCCTGGCATACACAAGGACCTGAGTTCAAACCCCAGCACCATGTACACAACAAAGTGTTGGAGCAGTGAAGGCCACATGAAAAACTAAATAAAAGCTGATTCTCTCTCTCTCTCTCACTGTTCCTCTCGCTTAAAAAAAAAAAAGCATGTTGTACATATTAAGTAATTGAGATAAGGGCTGTGTCCACATGTGAATTAAAGACCTGCATATTTGTGGACGGTGAGAGTTGGGGTTGACACGTTAATAATCAGTGTGTTTTCTCTTCTTTGAAAGGAACTATGGCGCCTCTCTTTTTGCCCAATGTGAAGCAGCCGAGCATGGTTGTCAGCAGGTTCTTTGGCTCTACGGAGAGGATAATCAGATCACTGAAGTCGGAAATATGAATCTTTTTCTTTACTGGATAAATGAAGATGGAGGTAACCCACTCAGATTTTAGCTCTGTGCTATTTCTCAACCACTTTCAATGGGACTGGAAAGATGAGAATTGGAAAATTAGAAAGAAGGATAGGTGGTCCAGTTCCAAAGTTGACCAATACAATGCTCTTGCTGTCCAAGTGGACGTCAGTTTTAGTTAAGAAGGTACAAAGATTTTCTTTGGTATTTTTGTTTTTGCTTTTTGACTGTAGATGTACTAACTACTGAAAATGTTACATGAAGGGATTCAAGTCACCGTGACTTGAAAATATGCGGCTTTATGCCCTTTGCCACATAGCATTCTCCTGTTTGAACACCTTACATTTGGAGACAGGTATCAGATCCATTCAGTGTTCACTAACCATCAACATATTTGATATTGACAGGGAATTTAGTGTACCCTCTTGATACATGCATGTGTAGGCATGTGTGTGTGCATGGGTTTGTGTGTGTGCATGAGTGTGTGTGTGTGTGTGTGTGTTTGTTTTTCCTTTTCTGTGCTGGGGATTGAACCCAGGGCTTCATGCCTGCTAGTCAAATGCTGCACCACTGAGCTACACAACCCCAGCCAACTTGCTATATCATTCTTTTAATAATTGCTGCCCTTTTTTCATATTTTGATATCAGAAAACCTCCAGAGTTACTCTGGATCTCCATTTGATTTAAGTATACTATTGAAGACAAATCATTATATCTTAAGATTGTATCTAGATCCTAGTTCCTTCAAGAGTATTCTGTATGTCTAGAAACCTAGAAATCGGTACTTTTTTTTTTACTCCCTTTAATATCCTGAATGTTCATTAAGTTTCTTTGCTGTGTTTTTAATTAGCTAAAAGAAACCATTGGGATTAAGCGAAGTGTTGACAACGTACATAACAATGAATTAAATGGCCAAAAGTAGGGGAGAAAAAGATACGCATTTATTTCCATGAGAATTTGGTAGTCACAAAATTTAGAAACACATTTTTAAGCTTATTTTCCTTTTAGCCTGCTCATTTCACAGTGAGTGTCCTGACTTGAAAGGTAAAATGGTGTTTCCCAATACTTGCAAGTTTTCAGTATTGGTTTCAGTTAGCATTTTCAAATGACATTTTAATTCTGCACTAGCCTCTGTTGCTCTGTGTTATTTGGCGACATAAAAGAGGAAAGTGGTGATTCAGATGTGGCTGAGTTCAGAATTGTGTACCAATTTGAGCATTAGCGACAAAGACTTAACAAGGATGAGCCTTATATTCCGTCAGAGGAAGGGAACACAGGAGGCGTGGGCAGCACCCCTTGTCCTGGGCTGGCCCTTGGTGATTCCTGGCATATGAAAGCCGGATCCAGCTCATGCTCATTCTTCCACTGCTGCTGTTTGTGCTTGGCACTGTTTAAAAACTACACTTATCCTGGAAAATTTGTGAATTTCAAAATTTGAGTTATTATATATGCATATATGAAATGTTATGCCAGAAAAAAGAAGGCCAGTGTTGAACTCTGTACTTAAGAGATAATAGATTGATTCCTCTCTACTTCCCACATGCCTGCTCCCGCCCCTGGCCCCACCCCACCCACTCCCCAAACACGAACAACCCAAAGCAAAAGCGGTCATATCACTCAGATGAGGTACCTCCAGTGTTTACGGTCGGGAGATGTCAGGATTTAAATACCCTCTGAATCAGAGCTACAAGCCAGAAATTGCCTACTTGAAAAACTGTTCCTTAACCAAATAAGAATCATGGAGCATTTCTACCATGGCTTTTAAAGGTCAAAATAAAAATGAGTGCATTTGTCTTCTGGCTCTTGCAAAATAAGATCTTAAGTGACTCTGGCCTGAGACAAAGTTAGGTTCAGTTGGGGGCTGCTCACCAAACAGGTCAAATAAAATTCAAAGCAAGGAGAAAGGAAATGAAATGAATGCCTGAACAGTACTACAAGAGAGGAAAATAGAATGTCAGCAAAACCTTCACACCAAACGATAGACACTGAAGCAACTCTGTGTAGACTTTGATTCATTTTTTTTTTTTAAAAGAAAGAGGGGATAGTGAGGGAGAGAGAGGGAAAGAAAGAGAGAAGCAATTTTTATTTAGTTTTTCACGTAACTTTCATTCCTTGGACACTTCATTGTGTACATGGTCCTGGGGTTTGAACTCGTGTACTTGTGCATGCCAGGCAAGCACGGTAACCAATGAGCCACCATTCCAGCCCCGACTTTGATTCATTCTATGAATCAAATAAAAAGAATAAGGAGATAAAAAAAAGAAAAAGAACATGAAAAGAATAATAAATTGAAAGTCAACAGTAGACTGATTTTTTTTTTCACGAATTTCGACAACAGGAGGCATAAGCAGAGTTCTTTCAGTTGTGACCTTCCGTCCTCCCAAGACTGCCCACACCTACTGCTCCTCCTGGACAAGGAGGCCAGTACAGAAAGGTGGATCAGGCAGCTGCTGTGTGTCAAGAGTGCAGTGCTGTGCACGATGGCTCTTGTGGCCTGTGGCCTGCAGCTCATGGGACCTTGATTCCAGTAGTCAATTGGTGATAAAATCACACATCCTCCAGTTTCTTTTTTCACTCTGCTGATGAGTTGTTTAACCTATACCTTCTGCTCACTATTGGAACAAATACCATTATCATGTCCTGGACACTGGGGATACTCAGAAAAACAGAGCCAAGCCCTGAGGTTGTGCTCGAAGTTGGCGTGGGAGACTGATGGCCTTGGGTGCTGCTGCTGAGTTCAGCCCGTGGCCTCCTGAGCTGCGCTGTCGTTCACACCGACTCCTCTGAGTGCTGTCCTGGGATGTCTGCACTCCTAGGTATTTTATGACCTTCAACTCCGTGTGAAGAACTCCCACTCTCCCTGTGGATTTCCCTGAGCCTCTAATCAGAATTATAAGCTCCCTGCCTGCATTAGTCCTCAGTACTTCCTCCTGCCCTTCTCTGTTTTTTTTTTTTTGCTTCTCTAGTCTGTCATAATATTTAACACAATAATTGTTTGCCTGGGCCTATTAGAAAGTAAGTAGGGCGTTAGATCAGTCTGGTCCATAGAGCTTGAAAGAGTATAGCACCTACTGTATACTGGCTGCGTAAGCGGGTGATCGTGTGGCTGGTGTTCAGGGCGTTCGTATAAACCCACATTCCCACTCTGCATTCGTGCTTGACTTTGGGAAGTCGTACATGAATCCTGCTGTTCTTGCTTCTAAATTCCTCATCCCCTGAAAATGATCTCTTTGTCGAAGACAAGCTGCGTTTGTAGTTCTGTTTTCCTCCTGTTGGGCAATCTGGAGTTAGTTCTGGCTCTTGCAGGCATGTTTGTGGTTGCAGAGGAAAATGAATATTTCTCACCCAAATGTTGTCATGTTATCGTCTCTGTCTGGCAAACAGAGGAGCAGATGTTCTGTTCCTTGACCTCAGGCTCGTGGTTATAGTCCTGGGTGTTAAATGCTTTTCACAAAACAGCATTTGCACATGCAAAGCTGCTGTTTTCATTTAATTTTATGAAGTCTTATAGCTCTGCAGGCTTTAGGAAAGGTCCAGTTTTGGCTCACTGCAAGTGTGCATGCGTGTGTGTGTGTGTGTGTGTGTGTGTGGTGTTGTTATTACACACACACAGTAACAGACCAATACATTTAGTATGTAGCTAGCTAGCTATCACAAAGCACGTGTTTATTTTGAAAACATCCACACTTCTAAACATGACAAAAAGTAGCCCTAAGGATTGTGCCAAGAAGAAATTTCTTCTTTGCCGAAGCAGTTTTCAGAGATGATTTTCAGAAACAACAGTTCCAAAAATCCATGTATCCTATATATCCTAGCACAGAGGGTTTATTTATTTGTTCAAAAATACTTATTATTTACCACTCTGGGATCTACGGATGCATCTGGGGCTTGGGGGCCTCCAGATAGAGCCCTGTGTTGTAACCACAGTGGGGCGGGGGTGCCTAGAATCACTGTATACTGAGGGAGGATGGTGCCCAGTGTTAGGACATGTGGGTTGTGGTCCCTGCCTTTCCCCCAGTGTCACTGACCTTTGGAAGCCTACCGTTTGTATTATTCCTTCTTCTGTAAAATAAAAATTGATTTAAGTGAGTTCTAAACTGCTTAAAAGAGCCTTTGGGGGCCCAGGGACCCTGGTGAGATTCCTTCACAGCTTTTGCTACGTAGGGACCCTTTCAAGCACTCTTTGTGAATTATATGCTGAGCAGCACCTTATCTGATAAAAAGTTCATTCTCTTCATGAGGTGGTCTAGGGTTTGAAGATTCAGAATCATGAGCGCCCAAGGTGGGGAGGAAAAGCAGATGCTGAGTACCAGTGACACCCTTTTGTAAGGAGAGCTTGTGGCAGCTGAGGAACCACACTGATGCTCAGAGGCCCTGGTGCTAGCGTTCACCGCGGTTAGGGGTTTGCCGTCCTCTCACAGTTGAATGATGGTCCAGCCTGGGAGTTTTTTTTTTTTTAATTTTTGGGTAAAGTCAGTCTTATGTAGCTGGTGCTGGTGCTCCACCAGCCACTAAATAGATTTTTCAAAGGGCAGTGTGAGAGCAGTGCCAAGCCTGAGTAGCCATGAACATTTCTTTTTCCCCTGCTTCTATGGTAGTGGGAATTAAACCCAAGACCTTGTACATGCTAGGAAGGCTCTCTACCATTGAGCTACAAGCACAGACCCCCCCCCCCTTTTTTTAAAGATATGGTCTTGTTAAGTTGCCCAGGCTGGCCTTGAACTTGTGATTCTCCTGCCTCAGATTCCCACTGCATTCACATCTCTTAGGGAACAACCTCCTTGGTAATGACCAGTGTTCCTGAATAGGATCCTGTCTACCTTACTCTATGTAGTAACCAGATTTTATCTATTAAGATAAAATTTGACTTTAGGATGTTCCTCTTGAATATTCTTTACCTCTCATTTGTTAGTGGAAAGCCATCTCATTATTTTACTGATTAAGGTGATTAAAGAAGTACCCTCCTTTTTCTTTTCCTCACATGTGAATAAACAGGGGATACTCAGGGAAATCTGACCATGCAGAACAGCGACATTATCTTTTTATTACTCGCAGTGCTGTGAGAAATGGTTTTTTTAAAGTGGCTGTTGCTAGAAGGCATGCGTAATAGAGACAAGCTTGACAACATTCCAATTTCTAATCTACAGAGGAAGAACTGGCCACTCCTCCGCTAGATGGCATCATTCTTCCAGGAGTGACAAGGCGGAGCATCCTGGACCTGGCGCGCAAGTGGGTGGGTGCCTCTGACAAACTGAACCACCTTCAGAAGCCTGAAACAAAAAGTAATCCAAATAAGCAGAGCTCCTGGTGAAACAGTACCCTGTGGTTCCAGCCAGTGTTATGTCATCTTTAAATCATACCTTGAACTGTCTAGAAGGATCACTTTGGCAAGACTATCAGACAAGTATTGTTTTGAGGGAGGACACAGAGACTCCACTTTAGTGAGAGGTTCCTAACAAGGAGCTGTTGTGGTCCTGGTCTCGCCTTTATCCTGAGCTGCTCAAACCAGGATACCCTGCCTAGATGGTGTGTGTGCGGTCCAGCCAGTTCTTGTTTTCTCCAGTGTAACTATAGTCCCCGCTGCAGTGATAGCATGGTTCTTCATTTCCTCTATTTATTTTATTTTAGTGTAACCCTCCTTGCCATGCAAATGAAAGAATCTTCCTGACATTTAAATGTCTGCTAGCAGAACCTTGGTTTGGCTGCCTCATTCTCTCTCTACTGCCCCCTATCTTCTATAGATCATATATATCCTTTTTTAAAAATCAAAACACAGAAGCAAATATAAAATTGTTTTCAGTAGACTTTCAAATCCACGAGACACAGGCAAGACTATTAAACTGTTTGGGTATTGGAAATGACACAGCATTTTCAGGGTGAATGTTGGATGAGGTGGTTGTCTGGCAAAGGTTCTTGGAACTTTTGATCCATGTGTGAAAATGGCCTCCAAAGACCAGGAAAGACTTTGTGCATGCTATGGTTGGACAGCACTGGCAGGACAAATGTTCAGAAACACATACATTATCTAGGAGAGTACTAGCCATTGCTCTGGAAAAGACTTTGAAAATAGAAGAAATGTGCTATAAATAATTCTACAAAACCCTGAAGTAGACAAGACCCAACTGCCACATGCTGGCTGGCACGTTGGGCATGACATTTACAAACTGTTGGTATAATTTCAAACAGCTTGCCCTGTCCTAAATATGTTTGCAGTTGGAAAGATATATTTTCGACGCTCAGTGATTTTTGTTTTATTAAAGAAAAAAAAATCAACCAAGTACAGAAGGTTTGATGACAAGCTGCAAGTGGAAATGCTTTCCCACACTAATGATTTGCTAGCATGAAAAATAGGTTATTATGGAGGAAGTTTTTCTTGACTCCTTAGCTGTAATTTATTTTAAAAGCTATTTTAAAACAGTGAGACACAAAATGCCAAGAGGCATGTGGGGGGTTACCACTACTTGCCAGACAGGGGAAATTGTCCAAAGATAAGTCAGGGTGAACAGAGTAAAAACAATTCTGTTTATTTACAAGAGAGTTTTGCCCCCCTCCTTTTTTTTACCCCCAGAACATGGAGCCGAGCTTGCTTTCAGTAACGTTGGCTGATTTACTAGAACTTATTTATTTACCTTTGAACAACATAATTGCAAGTACAGACAGAGAAGCTTGCAAACAGCCATATTTCTATTGCAGACATATTTTCCTACCCTTCCAAATCCTCTTACAGCATCAAACATTCTTTTTCTAATATTTTGATTCTTGCCAAGGGCTTTAGTTTCCATTTTTTATATATCGTGAGTTTGTAGGTTTTAAAAAAAAACTCTCATCTTATTTTTCTTTCTTTTTATTTTATTTTTTAAAGAGAGAGGGACAGTGAGAGAGAGAGAATCAATTTTATTTAGTTTTTCATGTGACTTGTTGCTCCAACACTTCCTTATGTACGTGGTGTTTGCTGGTGTTTGAACTTGCCAGGCAAGCGCCATAATCCCTGAGCCACCACTCCAGCCCCATCTTATTTTTCTTTCAATGTATCCAATTTTATTACCTTTAATTCAAATATAAATTTTTTTGATAAACTTGGAACTTTAATCTTTAAAAAGAATGAGAATTAATATGATTAAAGAATAGTATTATACAGGTAGTATATAAGCCTCCCAAATACTTTTTTTTTTTTCTATTTCCTGTTCTTTAGCAATTAAGGTATTCAAGCAGTTGGGCAGAAGTTGCTGAAATAACACCATTATTCCATAAAGAAACTCAATCTTTAGGATGGAAATGAGGTGGATTATTATTATATAGTCCACTGTCAGTGAATTTAAAAACAAATATATACAATGCAAGTTCTCAAGTAAAGTTCAAGTATACATTTATTTTTTTAAAACATTATTTCAGATATTCAAACTCAGTCTGTTTTTTACTCCATAAAAGACATGGTAGAAAGTGGACCCAATTCAGAGCCACTCAGATCAGACTTGGGTTCAAAGCCTGTTTCTGCCATTTACTAACTGTGTGATTTTGAGAATATCCCTTACCCTCCCTGAATGTTACTTTTCTCCTCAGTGAAATAGAGATGGTAATATCTACCTATAGAATTAAAAAACTTGGCTTATCCTGAGACAAACCCCGTATCTTTAACTATTTGATATTTGATAAAGGGGGCAAAAGCATAGTGTGAAAGAAGGACAGTCTGTTTAACAAATGGTGTTGGACAAATTGGACAGCCATGTGTAGACAACTGAAGCTGGATCCTTATCTTTCACCCTGCACAAAAATTAAATCAAAATGGGTCAAAGATCTATATATTAAGCCAACAACTTTAAACTTACTAGAAAAAGAAGTAGGGTCAACACTACAAGACGTAGGAGTAGGCAGCGCCTTCCTTAACAAAACTCCCATGGCTCAAGCAGTAAAGTAAGAATAAATGAATGGGTTGCAATTAAACTAAAAAGTTTTTGCACAGCTAAAGACCTAATCAAGAGCATCAAGAGAGAACCTACAGAATGGGAGAAAACCTTTACCTGCTACACCTCGGACAGAGGGCTAATATCCAGAATATAAAAGGAACTAAACTCCAAACCCACAAATAATCCAATCAATAAATGGGCTACGGATGTGAAAAGGAACTTCTCTCCAGTGGAAGTCCAGAAAGCCCATAAATATATGAGAAAATGCTCTACATCATTAGCTATAAGGGAAATGCAAATCAAAACCTCAATGAGATACCACCTCACTCCTGTTAGAGTGGCAAAAATGAAAAATTGTAACAATAACAGATGCTGGAGGGTCTGTGGGAAAAGAGGAACACTGTTACACTGCTGGTGGGACTGTAAACTGGTTCAGCCACTATTGAAAGCAGTGTGGAGAATCCTTAAAAAATTAAGGATGGAACCACCTTATGATCCAGCTATCCCACTTCTGGGTATTTTCCCTAAAGAATTAGAATTGGCATATTATAGTGATATGGCTTCATCAATGTTTATAGCAGCTCAATTTACTATAGCTAGAATATAGAACCAACCCAGATGCCCCTCACTCAACGAGTGGGTACAAAAACTTTGGTACATATATACAATGGAATACTACTCGGCCATTAGAGAAGACGATATTATGGCTTTTGCAGCTAAATGGATGGAGATGGAAGTATCCGAATCTCAGAGACTCAAGGGCTGAATGGTATATGTCATCTGTGGAAGCTAGAATACATGGGGAAGCAGTATGTTAGACGGCTAAGCTAACAATAACTTCAAATCAT
>PVKS010012510.1:0-53512 GCA_004027875.1 Aplodontia rufa
GTGGAATGCATTTCTAGAAATATAAGGTAGTTGTTCAACATATAAAAATCAGTAAGGAAATTGTTAACAAAAATGAAGTAAGGGAAATATGCAGGACACTATTGATAGATGTAAAAATAAATGGGAAAATTCACCACTTTTTGACAGTAATGTCTAATATGAATCCAGCCAAAATCACATCCATCCCCTATAAGAATCAGGAAAAACATGGATGTTTCAGCTCCAAATATAAAGTCAGGCCCAAAAGCAGCTAAGCAAAGCTTTAATTTGGATGGAGAGCTCTGGGACCAGATTCACCTGGCTGGCAGAGTGAAGGGAGGTAGGGGAAAGGCAACCCCTTACCCCTGCCACTCCCCGCCCCAGTGGGCTTGGCCATGACTTTTTCTGGGGAGGGAAGATGAGATCCTTCAGATATTGGTTGGTAACTCCCATCAATCATTTGATTATTATAAGAAGGCATGGGGGCTTATTTATCAGCATCTAATTAGTTGTTGCTTTCATGTGTGCAAGGGCTGCCTGATGCCCCACCCAGGTGCCTGGAATCAACCTAACATCCCCTTCCTCAACAAATGTGAACTTAGAACCTTACAGTCATGCTAAAAGACATACACAATGTCTAAGAACCACCCCACCCCTAAAAGCAAAAATTACAATTCTAACTATAAACCCAGCCCTGCCTCTGCCCAATCTCACACCCAACATGAGTTTAGATCCTAAAGTGAATCCCAAGATATATTAAGCACACAATCACCTAACACCAAACCCCATAAAAAACCAATCACCAATCATAACACTAACCTAATGCTATCACCAATCATGTTTCTAAAAGGACTGTAACTAAAAATCTACATCACACCCAAATCTACCCCTAAAATTCTAACCTCTATAACCAAATTGAACTAAAATATCTAAACTCTAACTGTGAAAATTTCCCTATATTCTATTACTTAGAATTAAGAAGTTAACTCCCAATCTCAATCACAAAGCAACAATTTGTACCAATTAATCAAATAATACCTTCAAGCTCACTCCATCCTTAACTAGAGCCCTCTTTCCATAACCTATAAACACATGACCACACCTAATCCCTAAAAGTTAAGATTAACTGAGACATTATTCCATATACTGACCACAATAACCACCAACACACTATCCCAAATCTAACCAAATCCTGTCTCACCACACAAACCACCAAAGTCACATCCATTTCTTTACTCTTATGTTCATACCCCTATGTCTTAGCTCTAATCCGAAGCAAAACTTCTAAGATCTCTTACACTATGTTATAATGTACTAAATCCCTAGCCAAACCCACTCTGATCTTAAAAAAAAAAACTCCATAGCACTCATCCAAACTGAATGACAATAGATTTTATGTCAAAAAGTAAAACCAATCCTAAACTCTGAGAACTAACAGATAACCCAACCATAGACCATATAACCCCAGGACATGCCTGAGACAACCATCAACTCAAAATCACCTAACACAACCATTAACATAAGCCAATTTTTAACAAAAACCAAAATACTGACTTTTAACACAAATGTAGCTTATAACACAAATGGTACCCTCCAATTCTAATGCCAACAACAATGCTTGCATTAAACACTGCCATTAAGTCTTTAATAAAATGACCTGCTGCAATTTCTATCAAAACACCATTTGCTATGGAGGCTGGCAGGTCTTCCTCACCTCTATCCCCAGGAATGGCTGGTGGCCTTCACTGTCCTCCCAATTTGCTTCAGCTTTCCCAAAGATGAGTATGCATTTGCTCAGTTATCTGGAAGTATTAGACTAAGGAGCTTAGCTGTATGGCAGGTCAGAATGGGACTCTTTATACTCAGGTGGTGGAAGGGGACATTTCATTCCAAAATTCCATGCCTTAGGGCCAATCCAAATCTGAGTTATGTGGGGCATCAGTCATGTAGTGGTTTCCATAAGCTGTCACAATAAATTGTCCACCAGGAGATGGATTGTTGAGTATGGACAGGCAAGGTGCCTGCCCCTCTGCTGGAGGTGCAACCATTATAAATATCCCAAGTAGGAGAGATGGGGCAGTGGTTGTCCAGAAGATGGAGGTCTCAGTGGCAAGTGGTGGCAGCAAGTGGAGGCAAATATGACAGAATGAGGTGGATGGTCGGTATGTGGATTTCTGGATCATAACAATGAGGAACATTTGGAGTGCTGGTTGGAATTTGTGTTGGTTCAGGGCAAGATATATAAAAAAGCAGCAACAGATAATAACAAAAGAAGGGTCAAAGCTGCATTTCCTAAGTAGGAAGTTCTCAGCTGAGGCCCATCCCCAGCATCACTTCCTAATTCCTAGCCTCTTTCCTCTAAGCACAGCAGCCACCCAATTTTTAAAAATTTTAATAGGAGTTCCTTTTTGATATTTTATGCACTAATCACTGTACCATTACTCAAATGAAAAACTCCACACCATGATTTTCCATAACACAATCAAAATTCAATAATTTTTGTTATATTCCAAACTCAAGCAAAAATATATTCCAAACTATGACCACCCTAACCACCACAGAGGCCCTCCTTCACACTAATCGCCCAACTCCTAGAGCATTGTCTGCTTAGAAGCATGCGTCCTGGAGCCCCTGGACCCAGCTACCTCTACCTGACTTCACTTGACCCCATTCTACAACCTCATGAAGCCTAGAATTCCCTGCCTAGGGCTCCCAGCCTGTGTCATGATACAGCTGGCCATGTGTAATCCATCCCCACAGCTTAAGAACCCACTACGGAGCCCTCAGTCCAGTGCTCCTAGTCTCCCTTTTACTGCCCATTCTTTTTTTCCCCTGATCCCTGCAGGTACTAAAGGTTTTCAGAGGCCGTGTCCCTTTGTTAATCCCTGTCCAATGTCACATGGCACAGCCCTGTCCCTGATGTGCTGACACATAAGGGTAGAGATTGTCCCAACTACTGCCAGGCCGCATGTTGGCAGTGCTGTGGAAGAGCCCACTAAGCAGGGGAAAAGCAGCTCCTCTGTTCCTTGAGATCCTTCCTGCTGTTGGCTGCTGCTTCTTTCCCCATCTTTGCTGCACTCAGGAAGGTTGGATTGCTATCCTCTCCCCTTCTCCAGGGTGCCCAGTGAGAAAGCCAGGGTCCTTCCACAGTGACCACCTGGCCTTCCCCAGAGTGCTCTGAGGGGGCTGTTCTGGATTGCTTCACCTGGAGCCCCAGCTTGGAGACCAAAGTAGAACTGTAGGTAGAAAAGGGTCAAATGTACAGGGGTAGGGTGTATGTGTTGGGATGTGCCATGGCTGGAGTGGGGTCAGGGGACCAGGAGGTGGGTGGGGTAGTGCATGGAGGAGAAGGCTGGCAGTAGCCATGGGGGTGGATGTGGGTGGTGAGCCTGGTGCAAGTGGGTCCTCTCACATGAGAGGGGGAGGGCTGGCTGGAGAAGAGCACAACACCTGGAGGATGGGGAATTTACTTGCATTTACTTTTTTTTAAAAGAGAGGGACAATGAAAGAGAGAGAGAATCAATTTTATTTAGTTTTTCATGGGATTTTTTTGCTCTGACACTTCGTAATGTATGTGGTGTTGGGGTTTGAACCTATGGCCTCATGCATGCCAGACAAACACAGTAACCACTAAGCCACCACTCCAGCCCCGAGGGAGTTTACTTTTATTAATATTCATATTTTAAATGCTATCTTCTCATCTTTATCTCCCAGTTGCTGCCCTCACCCCAAGAACTATCTTGCAAGTTTTCATAAGTCTGTGATATCCTCTAGGTACATATTAGGTAGTTTATGTATAACTTATAGTTCACAGCAATTATCTCATTAGTAATTATTCCTCATTTATATGCAAGTGACTTCCATAGTTTAAAATAGGTATAATTTTATGGATATCATTTTGAAAAGTTTTCATTTCCTTTCCCTTTTATTTTAAAGATTTATCAGTAAGTACAGTTGCTCTCCATTAACATTTATCCTTCATGCTGTGCAAATCGAATAGTTTTTCTCTAGTATTTAATGTGTATTTTATGCCTCATAAAAACTTGTCATTTATTTTACTCTTAAAACATTGAGAGATGAAATTCAATAGATAACCTTATACTTTTTAGGCATTTTCCTAATATCTTCTGATGACATTTTGCTGCATTCAGAAACATATATTTCATAAATTCATGTCCTCATAGCAACCCATATATATTTTGTTAATTTTTGCTGTATTTTGCAGCCAAATTTCCCTTATAGTTAGGGAAATTTTTTCTCTTACTCTGTTTTATTATTTGATGTGGTTGAACATTGGTCCATGTCTGATGGATGAGGATTTATTAAATACATGATCATCATGCTGATAAAAGAGCCAGGTAGGGCTGGAGTGGTGGCTCAGCTCTTACTGGGCTTTCCTGGCATGTGTGAGTACACAAGATCAAACCCCAGCACCACGTACACAATGAAGTGTCCGAGGAATGAAAGTCACAATCACATGAAAAACTAAATAAAAAGTGCTTCTCACTCTCTCTCTCACTGTCCCCTCTTTCTTTAAAATAAGCAAACAAACAACACAAAAGAACCAGGTAGTCAAGCTAGTGTGGGCATTCATTTCTCTCACAAGGTTGTATGTTCTAATCAGCTTTTTTATCTTGGGGTTATACAGAAAAGTGAACATCTCACTAGACTACAGTATTAACAGAATGTATTAACAAGAACCAGTACAAATAATTATTTTTTGCTTTTGTGATTTCACTGTGGAATTAAGAACTACATGAGAAATATCCCTAAGAAGTTATTTTAACTGTAGCTGTTTAATAAAAATACCTAGATGCAATCAACCTTACTTATTTTAATTCAACTTCTAATAATTAAATTCCTGTCACTTTTTGATTTTCAATTATATTGAGTACCTTTCTGAGACTTGCTTATATTTGTGTAGGTACATTTCATAGTGTATTGGCATTTAGGATGCCCTCAAATGCCAATTTATGTTTTTATTAGTAAACTGAATTGTGCATTTTTATTTTCCCACAGCAGTTCTGTGGAGCATCCCAGGGCCTCCAAGCCCCTGTTTAATGCCACTCATACATCTTGCTTAATGCCACTGTTAATTTGTTTCACTTAGGATGATGGTGATAGAAATGGAGAGAAAAGATTGATGCTTGGCTTTCATGTTGCCTAGGATGTGGGATTACAAACACAGAAGAGAGAGGAGACCTACTTGTCTGACACTTCAATAAGGTACCCTTGGGAAAAATGATAATCATGGTATTATTCAGGCCAAATATGTTCACAGCACCAAATTTTCTAGACTTGAACAGTGAATATCAAATTTTAGGGTGCATGAGAATCACTGGGACAGCTTGTTCAAAGTCAAACTTCTAGCCCTTCACCCTGAGTGTCTGAATCAGGGGACTGGATTGGGGCCTGAGCTTCTGAATTTCTATCAAGCCCCCAGGGTTCCTGATGTTCCTGGTCAAAAACAGCCCATGGATTAGCCCTGACCTAAAATCTTTCAGGGGCAACAGAATGTTGTACAATCTTTCCCCACCTTCTCAGCCTCATTGCACAGTGACCTACAAAAAAACTTGTAGTCCCCTACTTAGATTCCCGCATGCTCATATCCATGATGAAATAGGGCATTAAGGATTCTCTAGTCTCATGAGCCTTCCTCAAATGCAAATATCTTGCACTACCTCTAAACTCCAGCCAACGTCTATATCAATTTTCAGAATTCAAGCTTTTAAGATTAAGCCAAGCCATTTTAACATTACCTTTACTTTTCAGGTTTTTTTTCAGGGATGAGGACTGATCTCAGGGCTCAGTGCTTGCTAGGCAAGCACTCTGCCACTGCTCTAAATCCCCAACCCCCTTTAACATTATCTTTAAAATAAATTGAAAATGTAACCATAATTCTTATATTGTAAGCAAGCTGCTTTGAAGTACTTATGAGAATTGCTCATTTATTCATGCAACAGATAGTTCTTCGCTGCCTATCAGGTTTCAGGTGCTCTGCTAAGTTTAGGAGGTAAAATAGCATGGGAACAACTGGGCCTTGCCTTCATGGCATTGCCACTTGGAGAGAGACCAGCACGCAGTTACTGGGTAGTGACTCCAGGCTGGGTACATCATGAAAAAGAGTGTTGTCTTTCAGGGCTGGAGCAGTGGCTCAGCACTAAAGCCCTTGCATAGCAATGTGCAAGGACTCAAGTTTAAACCCAGCACCACATATATAACTAGGTGTTGGAAAAAAAATCAAATAAAAAATAAATAAAATTAGTTCTCTTCCACTCCCTTTCTTAAGAAAACAAAAACAAAAACAAAAGAAACAAAGAGAACATTGTCTTTCCTTATCACTGATCCCAGAATGGTGCTTGTTTGTAGCACAAGAGTGACTTTTGCACCTGTTTCCTCACAGCTAAGTGGATGGTGTTTTTAAAAGTTAACTCTGAGAAAACAAGGTCATGTTAAAGAAATTTCCTGCAATTCTATTGCTGCAATAGAATTAGAAACTGAGAAGATCTTATTATTACTGGGAGGTAACATAAGTAAGGCTGGGCCTCTCTGCGAGTCAATCTGCTGGTGCCAAATGCTAACCAAAGCACATTGTACATGTGGACTCATTTTCCACATGTACAGAGAAGTGGCATTGACATGCTATATGTTGGGAGAATACTTTTAGAAGTGTCAAACCATTACAGATGAAGGAAATGTTTTCAGTGTGGTCAGAGAGCACACACTTTTACATTATGGGCACATAGAAAATCTGACATTGAAATACGTAATATCACAAAGAAAGATAATTTTCTGAACTGATTTTTTTAATTTAGAAAACAGAATAATACAAGAAGAAAAATCAGAATATCTAAATGTGTCATAGTCTTTTAAAAATATGAAGTGCCTTTGCATTGCATTCCTGAAGCCCATGCTTTCCTCCAATTGTTTTAACTGTCATGGTCAAAGGAAGGTGATCATGTGATGTAGTAATAAGCTACTGGACATATAAAGAGTGAAAAAGAAAGGCTACTCTTTTTTATTGATATATTTATTTGTTGAACAATCATACACATTTTTTCTTTTTTATTTTTTTAAATATTTTTTTATTTTTGAACAACCATATAAGTTTTTAACAAAATAATATAAAATGTGTATATATTCTGGATATTGCAATTATCCCCAGGAGTGCCCCCCCCAATTACCCTCCCTTATCCTGCCCTTCCCCTTCCCACAATATCTCTATAAAAAGTATTAGGTTGTTAAACATTACATCTTATCTGGATTTAACACATGCTAATAGACCAACTTTCTCACTGTCCAGGGTCTAGTCCCCACCTCCACAGATGAGTGGAGACAATCAACCCTTAGTTCTCTGGGTTAAGCTGATTTTACTCAACATGATCTCTTCCATAGCCATCCATTTACCTTCAAAGGCTGCAATATCATTGTTTCTAATTGCTGTGCAATATTCCGTGGTATAAATATATCATACACATTTTTAACAAAATAATAGGCTTTTCTTAGGCTTCAGGACAGAGCTGGAGATTTCTGCTTACAAATTACATAGGCTAGTAAAAAATCTCTGTGAAAGAACAGCAGTTCAGGAAAAAGAATGACTGAGGTGTAGGCAGATTTCCAGTTGCAACACCAGGAAACAAACAAGAAGTTTTTGTATTTATTTATAGCAATGCCTAGGGCAAGGCAGTTGGTTCCTCTGGGTGGAAGCTTTGGCACAAATAATGCCAAATGACAGAAAGTTTAAAAATTGTTACATGCAACGTGAAGTTGCCCAGGATGCGGGGGAAGGCCTAGTGTAACCAGCACTTTTTAGACACTCAGAGCTCTGTATTAAGAGTGAAACAAATCTGATGAACAATCAAATAAGTTTCCTGTTTTCAATGTCTCTGTAATCTGGTTGTAGACACGCTATCAGTGTGAAATACTGAGATGAAATGTGAAGCAGTATCATACGGCATGTGTTCCATGCTCCATGGGGACCCTGAGCAACCTCACGCGCTGGGCCTGGTGAAGAGTCAGGTGACTGGGACAAATGCTACTTGACTGTGCACTCATTATTTCTTACCAACTCCTACTTGTGTTTCTGCTTTGAATCTACACATGAAATTTGGAATGATTCCTCTTTACCATACAACCCTAGGAGGACTTTGTGATTGGCTTTCTATAAATTAAAAATGGGAATTTAAAGGAGTGGAAAATTGCTTGGAGCAGAAGCATTGAAAACTGATAAAGTGGAAACTAATAGTGAGAAAGGAAATGTAGTCAGTGACAGACATGACTCAGAAAAAAGAATAATTTGGAAACATTGAGCAAAATGGGCATGCAAGCTTTCCTCTTCTTGGCTCCCCTTGACTGTGATGTGGTCTCATGCAATGGTTGATAGCCTTGTGATGACTGTATCATTAAGAACACTTAATTAGCTTCAGTGTACACTTAATTAGGCTGGAAACTGTGTAATGCATTTGAGAAATATTTCCATCAAAATAGTTCAAATAAAAACTTTTGGCATGTATAGAGAATAAGCCTCAGTTAGAGAAAAATCACAATAGAAACCACCTCATTACCCAGCCATCCTGGATAAATGAAGCATTACTCAGTAAGCATGGGCATCAGCCATTGTGTGCTACAGACCACATTTTCTATATTATTATAGAAGGAAATATGATTTTTGCAATATCACAACTTTATACCCATTCATTTTAGCAAATTGTTAAATTTCAGGTACAGTAATGAAAATAGATTCTACATCAAAGGCTTGTTAAATAGGCTCAAAGGAAAAGAAACATGTGTTTCATGCAAGACTTCTGTTTTAATAAATTTTGCCATGTTCTGGGATAATTCACAACCCATGTAAAAGTCCTTGGAAATGAATGTTATTACCCATGCACATTTGTATTATAGAGGAAAGCAATATATGCAGATTTTTAGTGATAACAATTTGAAGGATGTTTGATAGCAACACTGACTTTGGGGGAAAAAACAGAAAGTTAGAAGGAGCAGGAACCCAGGTCAAAGCAACAGAATTTGATCCTTTAATTAATTCTTCAATTTTTTTTAAAAAAATTTAACAGTAAAGGAGACTTGAGAAGTTATAAAAGCATCTATCAAATTAAAGTTGGGAAAAACAAATCATCTCTCCCACCCACCCTGGTTGGTAATAATTAATTTGGGAGCATGTCAAATTATTCTTCCATTAAGCAGTTCTCCCAGGGTTTGAACTTATTTTGGTTTATTAATTTAATTCATTCTAAGTACTTAAGGTGCTCTTAAAGGGTATACTGCAAGCTTCTAGCCTCTCTTTAGTATGTAGTAAATTATCACACAACTTAGAGAAGACACAGAGGTATATGGGAAAAACAAGAATTGTTCCCATTGTTTAGAGAGATCAACCAAGGCAGGGAGGCATCAGAAAGATGTGCCCAAAATCAGACAGGAATTTTTTTTTCCAGACAGGAAATTTTGAGAGGCACAGATCATTAGGATATCCTTGGCAGATGTTATTTTCACTTGTGCCTAAGCTGAGTTTGTTGGAGAAGCATATTTCAGAAGTAAATGAAGTGTAATGAAAAATAATATTTCATTCTTGTTCTCTAGAATCGGATGGAGTACTTATTTAAAAAATACTTGGAGGGATGGAATTAAACATCTACATTTAAGTTGCCATCTTTCTGTTTGCATTGGCCAATTGTTGTCTCCTGCTGGCCAGCAAGAGGAAGGAGGGGAGGAAAGGGAAATTGTGAACACAGATTATCTTTCATCAGTGTGCAAATTGATGGATATAGTACATTTCTTTTTAAATTTGAAAACCCAAAGCTCTATGTCTACATTTTATTCAAAGAACTGTTTTGGTTGTGTCAAGAGAACCAGAACCAATGGGTTTATTTACAATCCTCTTTTCTGATTTCAGTGGTGAAAAGTGGTCTGAGGCCACCAGAGGATCTCAGCTTCCAAGTTGGAACTCCCCACACCTAAGTACACAGATTGAGCTGACTTTAAACTCTGCTCTTTCTATAGTCATGATTGCCTACTGCAATGTTCCAACCCTAACTCTACTGTGATTTTATCCATATTCTGGCTGAAGCAGAGTACTTAGGGTTCTGGGTTCAGGGCAGATAGCATCAGCCAGGCACTATGAAAAAGCCATTCTAAGAAGTCTATAAATAGGATTCCAACTTTCTCTACTTCTTCACAGGGAACATTAACTTAGGATGAAATTTTATATTCTAGAATTTTTCATCAATATAAGGTATTTTTTCCTCCTGTGCCCAATGCTAACACCTTGTTATTGCCCCTTCCTTTTTTTCAGTGAAGTACTTTCTATTGAAGGAGAAAAGAAGGCAGAAACAGGAAATAATGAATACTGGAGGTTGACAAATGAATTTAAATTTAGAAAACATTCATTTTTCACTCAGGACTTTTGAAAATGTATGTAATTGCTTTTCAATGCAGGGGGGGAAAGGAAGAAAGACAAAGGGGAAAAATCTTTGTTGTGTTATTGATCTGCCTTAATTATTTTCTTTGATCTTAGCTAAACTTAGAAGCTTCTGTCTGTTGCTTGGTTTCTAAGTGAAATATCTTTTCCCTAAAATATCTGAACATTTCAGGGAATAAGATAGGTCAATATTGCTTTCCTGGTGGCAGCAGTGAACACGGTGATCCAATAAAAGAATTCAGTGACAAATTAAAAGCAAAGTGATAGCAGTTCCTGTACTGAAGCAAGGAGAGTAATAAGCAGGTTGATAGTGATGATATAGATTTAGGTATGATTAGTTTCATAAGGAGATTGACACATATTTATTTTGGGGATGTTCCAGGTGAGGAGAATAATGAATATTAGGGAAATCAAGAGGACTTCATGAAAAAGAAGTCTTTCATGAAGGTTGTAAAGAATGGTGAAGAAGAAAATAAAGGTAGGTAGTTCCAAAGAGATATGCAAAGGTGGCAAAGGTGAGTATATCTTGAAAATAAGGTATGTGCCAGTAAGAGACACAAAAGAGGAAGGTGACAAAAGGTATTAAGGGCCTTTCCTGTTGTGAGAGATCTGAAGCATTTGTGCCTAGTTTGGTTGGCAGTTGGGGAGCCATCACAGGGTTTTATGCATGAATGTAATTGGTTTGGACTTTAAGAAAATTGACAGTATGGACTGAAGAATGAGTGGAATGAACAAACCAGGAGAATTTTGTAGTTAACATAAGTAAAACTGTGAGTGAAAACTGGAGGAAAAGCATAATTTTCATTGGAGGTGTCATCATAGAACCAAAAAAAAAATTAGTGATTGAACGGGCTATATGTCCCTAAGAAAATTTAATATGAATCTATGGAAATTCCCCATACAAACACCACATTTGCAAATAGTCTTCAAATCTTGCTTATAATTTCAAGGGTTTTATAGCCCCCTGGTAATCAGGGGCCCTGTAGGATTTTCTGAACTATAATTTAAGCAAGTTTTGATTTAGACATATTGATAGGCATTTTACACAATGAATCAATCAGGTATAACAAAAGTTGCTTGCTATTTTGACATAATGTAGACCAGGATTTCTTGCCATTCCCCCCTTGCATTCTCCCTTGAAAAGCAATCTCTGGAATTAAGAGCCAGAAGTGAAAATATATGGTGATAATGAGGCACACTTTGTACATCTTGGGAAATCCTAATTTTTATAATATGTACCCTAGTGTAGAGTTTGAAGCTCAGTGTTTGGGAAAGTGCCACATATTCTGTTCTCCTCTGGAAGGTGACTATGACATGTCATCATATTAAGTGTTTTGCAGTGAAGGACACCGTCTTACTTTCCTGCTTCCATCCATTGATCAAATGGTGGTCAGAGTCTGTCCCTGTAAATCTTCAACCAGGAAAAAGTGCTACATGTTGTCATCAATTTTAGGTATGAATGGGATTTAGGCTTTAGGAATACAAAGTCTCTTTCCATCACCTTCACCTCTCTCAGCTCTCTTACTCTACAATTATCTCCCTTTTGTAGCTAAGGAAGCAGTGCTCAGGGACTGTGAATAATTTTCTAAATTTACTGCAGCTATAAACACCTTAGCTGTTATTTAAACACAGCATACTGTATCTAGGGCTTGGACCCTTCACCACTCTGAATGCTGTTTCTTAATAAGTATTCAGAGGGGAATTGACATTTTGTGTGTGTGTAGGAGGGAAGATTAGAGATAGGAATGAATGGTTCCTAAGAAAGGCTTAAAATTTGAGTTGGACTTGAAAGAGGGGAATTTTGGCACTGTACCTTCTTTTTCTCTTTGCTCAGCACATTTGTTTAGTCAATAGACATTTTTCCAGCACATATTTTGTGCCAGGCATGGGCATAGGGCTGGCAGTGCTGTAGCAAATGAGCTGGGCATGACTTGACCTTGGATTCCTACCTTGTGGAAATTTTGCGATCAAGGGTGAGGAGAGTGAGAAATTAGTTATGAAGGAGAAATGTAAGATGGTGCTTAATTCAGGAGCAATCAGCTGAGGGCTTCCTTAGTCTCAGACTGAGTGACAGATCATGGGGGCACAAAAGCAAAATGTGGCTATCCAGTGGTTGGGCCATGCCTGGGCAGCACTCTGTTCTCACCTTCATTTCGTGCTGCTGTACATATTCCTTTCACAGTTGAGATTTCTCTGCTGTGAAATCCATTCATTCAGTCCTCTCTGATGTTGTATTTTTTTTAAAGAAAGAAGGGACAGAGAGAGAGAGAAAGAGAGAAGCAATCTTTATTTAGTTTTTCATGTGACTTTCATTCCTCTGTCACTTCATTGTGTACGTGGTACTGGGGTTTGAACTCACGTCCTGGCACTTGCCAGTCAAGTGCTGTAACCATTAAGACACTGCTCCAGCCCCAATGTCTTATTTTTTAAAATAAGTAATGTAATAGTATATGTTTTTGAATTATTCATCAATCCCTTCCATCAGAATTTTTCTTTAATTCCTATTTTCTACCCACTTCCTCCATTCATCCAGCTAAAGATTAGTACATTTATAACGTAAGAAAATGGGAATTCCAGGGAATAAAATTGGTGAGTCAGAGGTCCTGAGTGTGCCTTCTAAAAGCAGAGAAAGGGAAAGCAGATGACTCTTACCATAATCTCAAATTTGGAAGACAAGAGGAATGAACATTCTCCCCCTGCTCTGCTACCCCAGTAGGTTCATGGGTCCTGGGCAGGGGCTGCTTCTACCAGTACTGGAGACACAAAATGACCTCGACTAAATTTCTCCTTTGTCAGCTATGAAGGAAGAATCAAAGATTAAAAGTAAGTTAAATTATAGGAAAGTGAAGTTTAATACTTCTTGCCTGATTGATTTGTGGATGAATACTGGAATTCATTGCTCTGTTTTATGCAAAGTTTGTGATCCTTTTCAGAAAACTTTGGGTTTCATCAGGGATTTTTAATATTATAATCCTTCTTTCAATAAATATTTACTGACCATGTACTCTTTGTGAGGTCAGTGGCAGAGGCTAGTATTATAATATTAAGCAAGAAGAGAAAGTTCTGCCTTCATGATCTTTATTTTCAAGGCAGAAAATCATTGATCAAAAAGTTGCACAAATATATGTGAATTTGCAAATACAAAAATTATCACCAAAAAGAAATACTTAGAATCTGTGTGGTAAGGGGCTCTCACCTCATTTGGAGGAATCTGAGAAGTCTGCTGGAAAGTGACAGAATTTGGACCCCAAAATGAACAGGAGCGATAAGGTAAAGAGGAGTGGAAAATGCATTCCAGGCAGAAAGATTCAGCTGTTTAGCGCTGCATGAGGCAGAAGAGCCACAGGGAAAAATGACAAAGCAGGGTAGGAAAAGACTTGATCACAAGAGGGCAGAGAATGACAGGTGTGGAGGTCTTTTCTATGCATGGGCATTATGTCTCATCTTCTCTTTCCAAAATTCTCACTCATGCCTCAGAGAGTTCAAGGCTAAACCCTCCATCTTTCCCCAAAGCTTCCCCTGTTCCTGAAGGTCTCTTCTTGACAAATGGCAGTTCCATCCTTGCATTTTGTACAAGCCCAAACCCCTGACATCAACTTTCCTTCTTTTTTCTTTCTCATCCCCTATATCCAGTCCATCTCCAAGTTCTGTCAGTTCCTTAGTATCCCTCATGTCCATTTCAATTCACTCCAGTCCACTGTGGGCACTGCTTATGCTTGGAGATAGCACCCCCTCCTTGACGGTGTATACTGAGATGCACAATTATTTTTAGAAGCTGCACCTTTCCCTTTCTTTGGGTTCTTACACATATTTTCCATTCCACCTAGAATTCTTTTTATTCCTTTCATTGACTGAGGAATTCCTTTTGTCCCACAGATGCTTTTCCATTGAGGGACCCTCCCTGACCATCAGATACAGCCACCGTGTCTCCCTCTAAATTCCTCAGCCTTATCCCAACAGTTGCCTGTCTATTCATCTGTCTTGACCTGGGCTGCACAACAAGGGGGCCACTAGTCATTATGGCAGATACTAAACCCTTGCAATGTGACAGTGATGAATTGAGATGTGCTGGACAAGTAAATTATACCCTTAGTACAAAAATGAAAAAAATATTTAATAAGTAATTTTAAAATACCAACTACATGTTGAATATATTTTGAATATTTTGAGTCAAATATTGTTACAATAAACATTATCTGTTGCATTTTACTTTTGAAAGTGTGTCCACTTGAAAATGTAAAAGAACACATACATGGCTTACATTTTTGCCTCATGTTCCATACGTATTGCCTAGTACTAACCTAGGCCCTAAGCAACTATAATAGGCATTGTCACAGCATGGCAACCAGTGTGCCAAATCTAGACTGCCACTTGTTTTAATAAAGTTTTGTTGAAACACAGCTAAGTTCATTGATTAAAATGTCATGGCTGCTCTCCAACTATGATGGCAGAGATGAATAGCTGTGACAGAAATCACATGGCCCATAAGCCTGAAATATTTGCTACTTAGCTTTTTACAGAAATGTTAACTGAACTCTGTTCTAAAGGGTTGGTATTATATGTTATTCATTATTGTTTCTCCAACTTTTGGCACAGTACCTGGCCCCTAGTAATCACACAGCAAAAGTTTATTTAAAAGATATTTGTTGAATAAATACAAAGTTGAGAAGGATATTGCCAGGATCATCACTAAAATTAGCTATTATCCATGGCTGTGGTGACTCATATGATCAAAACTGACTACTAGGGGGGTGTATTTGAGTCATATACAGAACTTATAAACAAATCTGTCTTTAAAAACCCAAAATGGATGGGTCCCCCCTGCCATTACCATGGGATGCCTTGATTCTGGGGCAGCAGGTATCTATGCCTGAAACACTATAGAGTACTGGATAAGTAGGAAGAGGAGTTAGAACGTGTGATGGTTATTTTGAGTAAGGGTTTGTATCTTAACAAATTTCACTGTCCTGCCTGGTAGTCACTTTGACAAGGAGCTCTCTGTTCTATTGCCATTATACAAAGGGATCTGAGAAAGCCACATTGCAGGCTCATGGAAGTACTGTTCTTCTAGAAGTGATACCCAGATGTCATTGTTATAGGTTCTTTCCATACAAGCTTTTTACGGGTAATTTTTGCCTAGAAAGATAAAATATTTGCCTAGAAATGTAACCTGTGTAGAAATCTGACTCTGGTTGGTATACACAAGAAGTAACTCTTATTACTGAAAAATGGGGCTGAGAATGAGAGTTGGAAGAGAAATAAGTACATCTTCACACTTTGAGCCAAATATACTTCTGTCATTCACTCTATGTTCAAAAATGTGTAGCTGATAGAATACACAAAATCACTCCCTTTTTCTTTTCTCTGTCAAATTGTTAATGAAAATGACTTCACAAAGTTGAAACAGCCAGTCTGCACAGATGAGAATTGAATTTTGGGTGTCAGTTATGCAACATTATCTCACTTCCCCAAGACCAGTAATGTAAAAAGATTGTAGCATTTTTAGTGTTGAATTAGCTCATTTCATTTTTTACAAATTAAAGTTATAAAAGCAACTATTTGTCTTATTTGGAATAGTAGATTCAAAAGGATTTATCTGAAGGATGAAAGAGAATTTTATTTCACTGGAACAGATTTGAGAAGCAAACAAGAGAAAATACAGTATTCATTATTATGCAAGCAATCAATATAGAACAAGAATGATTAAATGTTGGGGTCTGACCTTCACTCCATTTCATCAGCTGCACTGGAGCGATCTTGTTACTATTTGTATAAGTTCCTTCAGGAAGGGCTGCTAGGTAGTGCTGTTAGTCTTGCTTTGTTATACAAAAGGTCAAACAGGGTGGGTCAGAATGTATCAACTACAGAATGTTCCTAACTTTTGCCTGTACTGAAATCTACATAACACCTGGCAACTCCCTTAGAAGGATTATTGATTCTTCGGCTGTCTCCCCTCTTCCTCTATTAAAACCCTTGTGTCTTAGTAATAAATGGATTCTGGGCTGCCATCAGCTGCATGTGGTTGACTCGTTTCCCCGGCTGGGAGGAAAGGGGTCCCTGGACGAGGGGGGACCCGGGTTCCAGCCATCGGCATTCACCCTCCTCCTGATCGGCTCCTGGGGACAATCCAGCTCCCCACAATTAAATATTTGAGGATTTTAATTTTTAATTGGTTCAAAGAAATGAGAGATTACAAAGTCAAGAAGATCACAGAACTATATGACCCATCTCTCCACCAACCCATAATTTACAAATAATCATTTATTGAATTTATTAAATTAAATTTATTATTTAATAATTTGTCTACCTCTGTAGTAGACATTACAAAAGATACAAAGGGAAAGAAAAATAAGACATTTATGCCCCTTGAAGATTCAAAGAATGTTAAACATGAAAGTACATTAAAGGTGCCTCCGATGTAGCTCTATACTGTCTTTTTAAGATAAGTAAGCAGTTGAGAGATTATTTAGTCAAGATAATATTTTTAAAAATGTATGGTGGACCACAGGGCACTAACTACTAGTCCAATAATTTTTCTATTGATACTTACTGGGTATGTCAGACATGTCTCTCTGCTTAAAAACTTACAGAATATATAATCCCATGTAATCAGGTAAGCAAGTATGGGATCAAGAGATATGTCTTATTCATGGGGCATCAAAGAGTCTCCAAAATTGAGCAAGAAAATTCAGAGAAGGTTTAAGGGTAGAGGAGACTCTGTGTCCACACTTAAACTTAGCTTGGGCTCACACATTGTAGGGAGGAGAAACTTTAGAGGTAACAAGCAAAAGAAACAAATTCAAGGGGCAGGTATCTAAAAAGAAGAGAAGAAAAAGAGAAATCATGTTGGAAAGGGGCTGCAAAAGTGGTGGAGGGAGTTTGAGTGGTGGCTCAGTGGCAGAGCATTTGCCTGGCACATGTGAGCTGGCCTGTGAGAGGATGTGAGAGGACTGGGGTTAGAACCCCAACACTGCATATGCAACTAACTGTCAGAAAAATATAGATGAAAGAAAAAATAAGGTGGATTCTCTCTCACCTCTACTTCTCTCTCTCTCCCCCCTCTCATTTTCTCTTTCTCTTTCTCTTAAAAAATTGGTGAGAAAGCTTCACAGGGGGAGCTGGAGGAGTGAGTTTAGATGCCTGAAGTGACAGCGGTTGAGGTAAGAGGCTGAATGCCTGCTAGAGAAACTTTTTTTCCCCCACTTTTAAGAGTCTTAAGTAAACCAGATTTGGAGGAAGGTTTGGGTTTGGTACTCCCACACTAGAGAAAGACAAAATATCCCTTAAGGGCCCAGCAAGGAGCCCCCTAAGAAAGCAAATCATCCTGGTGAATTAAATAAATACGACTATGAGTGTAACACACTGCCCTTTTCATATCTGCATCTTTTTTTAACAATTTTATTCAGTTTTTCATGTGCCTTCTTTTGCTCCAAGACTTCGTTGGGTACACGGTGCTGGGGTTTGAACCTGTATACTCACTCATGCCAGGCAAGTGCTGTAACTGCTGAGCCACTGCTCCAGCCCATATCTGCATCTTTCCATTGCCAGGGACACTGAATGTTTGGTGGACAAATGTAATTGGAGATATTTGAAAAACTCTAGGGAGAACTCACTGTGTTAATAATATTTACATACTTTCAGAAAGAGTAAATTTCTATTCTACTGGGGTTTGTTTTCTTTTAAATTTTTTTATATACAGCTCAAATTATTGCTTCTGTAGGGTGAAATGCATCCTTAAACACTGTGCTGTCATGTAACAGCTAAAAATCACTCAGGACACCATCACTGGCAGGTAGTAAATATTTTATATCTTATTAAAAATAATATTTTCCTTATAAGTTATCAAAATCATATCACGTTAGACTGTTTCTAAAATTCCCCCTTGACAGGTTTCAAAATCTTCATGACTAAAGCTTCACTATACAAACTTGCCAGTGCATTTTCAAGATAGGAGTTTTTGGTTTGGATTTCAACTTCCATGGATTCGGTGTCCTAAATTCTGTCCTCCACTATTATTGTATATTTCCATTGATTTCCATTGTATATACATGTGGAACTTGTCATGAAAAAAGATGTTTATAGCAGCACAATTCACAAGAGCTAAATAATGGAATTAATTCAGATGTCCATCATTGCATGAATGGATCAAGATATATCTACATGTACGTATGTATCTGTTTATCTATCTAAATAGATTATATTTATCTATACATGCACAAATGTATGTATGTATATATATATGTATGTGTGTATATGTATGTACACACACACACACACACACACACATACACACAAACTGTGGATTCTACTCAGCCATAAAAAAATGAAATCATTACTTTGCTGGTAGTTGGATAGAGATGGAGAAAAATCATGCTGAGTGAAATTAGCAAAATCCAGAAACTTAAGGGTCCAATGTTTTCTCTCCTATGTGGAAGCTATTAGAAAGAGTGATAGAATAATAAATTTTGACAACAGTTTAATCAAACATGGATTACTAGTTGAACTGGGGGGAACCTTTCAGACTGTGTTTACAGGAGAGAGATAGGGGGAGGGAGATTGAGGGAGGGAGAGAGAGGGGAGAGTAAAGGGGATTATATGAAGTGTGCATATTTGAAAATGTAACAAAAAAACCCTTCAATATGTAAAACTATAATGAAAAATATAATCTTGTTTAAAAAGATCATAGTCTACTTCCTTTATTATTTCTTATAATTTTATTTATACAATTAGGTGATTTTTCTACATAATCATATACAGAAATGCAAATCTATATAAATAATATCAACTTATAGCAATTTCTCCAACTCCCATTGTGTACAGACTTTTACCACTTTCTTGTGTCTACACTTTTCCAACCACACAACTGTGCCTGCATTTATTTGCATAATTAATTTGCTTTCCAATAAAGATAAAAGTATGTAGAGAAGGAGATCAAGCTGTTTCTTACAAAGCCATGTCAGGAAGTAAAAGCAAACATAAGGTGCACCCCTGTCTCCTGCAGCTTGGCTTGAGTGTACCTTAATACCTCTTGAAATATTTTTTTTTCTTATTCTTTTTCAAGGACATGACAGTCAATGGAGGGAAAACAACTTCTACAATGGAAGAAGCTCTACAGTAGACTGAACAAAGCACTATGGACAAATCAGCTTTACCCTATTTTCCAAGTTCATAAAGAAGGTTGATAACTAATTGTAGTTTGTGATGTACACCCTTCTGATTATAAATGTGCATATTTTGGTTAGACTGTGGAGTTAGACTGTGTTCATGAGGTTACTATCATTCTTGTCATCTTCAAATATTGGTTAGCCATTCCAGATAGATGATGTTATGAGTGGCAAGAAGATATTTTATGGTCTCATAAGCAATGTGGTAAGGGTGTGGAAAGTGAATGTTCAGGCTTTGTTTGTAGCAGAGGACATTCATAGGCTCTCTGAAAGCAATTAGATAACCTTCAAATATTGGTGGGACATTCCAGGTAGACGATGTTATGAGTGGCATGAGGATATTTATGGTCTCATAAGCAATGTGGTAAGGGTGTGGAAAGTAAGTGCTCAGGTTTTGTCTGTAGCAGAGGACACTGGAAAGCTCTCTGAAAGCAATTTGGAACCTGCTGCATGAAGACTTTATACATCTTGTTTAGTACTCTATCCATAATGTCTAGAATGTAACCTGATTAAATGATTTAATGTCCAAATAATGAAATTTTTTCAAATATTTTATGCATAAATTCTTAGAATTCATGATCATTATGAACCTACTATTAAGATTTAGCTGTAAGTATATACATCATGGGCTGGGGATGTAGTTCAGTGGTAGAGAACTTGCCTAGCATGTGTGAGGCCCTAGGGTCAATCCCCATTGCAATATACACACAAAAATATATACATTACATGTGAAAATACTAAAAGCTTTAAATGATTCCTTAGGTTTATTAATATGGGATTGAGAAAAATTGTATAATATCCCTACTATGTATTATTAGGCACCCATGAATGCTGATGTTGCAGAAAACATATAGATAACAAGTGCATAGAGTATTAATCCATCATTATAAAATGATAAAATAAGTGATTTTTTAAAAAATGATTTGAAAGAAGGAAGCTTACCAAAGGCTCATACACTGGTCAACAAAAGCTGAAATTTTAGTGCTTTATGCATATTGGTACTGTGAGGTAGCAGAGAAGCTGTGCTCATCATAGTTGCTCTGGATTCCAGAATAGAAAGTGTGTCTGAACTAATGCTGTATACCAGGCCATATGAAAAGGAATTATGGAATGTTTCCTATTGGGACTTTAGTACTCTAACCCAGAAGTAAAACACATCTGTTTTGCTCACAGCTCAGTGGTCAAATTTATCCCCATGTCTCATCCATCAAAAGGGGAGCAAGGAATTATAATCCTCTCAACTGATTGGGAATAAAGGAATTAAGAATATTTTGTGAGCTGCACCAAGAATATAACTTATGGTCATCAAAATTCCCTCAGTGTTCCTGTAGAGAGATACACCATAGTCTATCCAGTCAAGGTATACAGATTTATCAGGTTTAAATGTGGCTCCTTTTGATCATCAAACCAAGCAAAATCAACCAACCAACAAACAAACAAAAACCAGATCACTTACTTCTCCCCACCCCAGGGTCATGAATGAGCTTAGTGCACTGGAGGAATGGAAAGAAACCAAGGAGCAGGAGTGTTGAGGAGAGGTAGGTGGTCATGCCTGAGAGTCTGGAAGGGCGTGTCCTGCACAGCTTTGCCTATTATGTTGAGAAGCATTTTACTCTATGCTCAATGGAACTCCTGCAGGGTTTTAAGCAGTGGATTGGCTTGATCTGTTCTGTGCTTTGCAACGATCTGGCTGCTGGATGAAGCATGAACTTCATCAAAGGAAGAGTGGAAGCAGCCCTTGGCAGCCCAGATGTGAGAGACTGGTCACTTGGATGAGGGCTGTAGCAATAAAGATGGTAACAAATGGTGAGATCTTGAATATATTTTGAAAATAATAGCTAGTAAAATTTGTAGATAGATTGGATAAGAGATGTGGGGGGGAAAGTGAGAAAATAAGGAACATTGATACTTTTGTGACCCAAAAAACCTGGTGGTGGTGACACTATTATCTGAGATAAGGAAGATAACTGTGGATAGTCAAGAATTTCATTTTGGACACCTAAATTTGAGATGTCTATTAGATAGCTAAGAGATGATATCAAGTAGGTAATTGGATATATAAATCTAGAGCCCAGGGGAGTGTTAAGAGCAAGAGTTAGATATTTATAAGTCATCACTACAGACATAATATTTTAAGCCATAGAAGCAAATAAGATCACCTAGGGAAAGAATTTAGAGACAAAAAAGAGTGGACAGAGTGAAGGGTTGGAGGAGGAGGATCCTAAAATGGAATCTGAGAATGAGTCAGGCTCAGGCTATAAGAAGATCAGGAGTGACAGTGCTCTGAAAGCCAAGAGGAGACTTCTCCAAGAAGAAAGTCACATGCTGAAAAGTGGTGAGCATCCTATTTCATTTCCTGCCTTATATTTCTCCCAAACACCACCCCATTGTCCCTTCTCCTTAACATTTGATTCTGCTGAAAAGGAGGTTAGTTACATCACGGTATTTTTATTTTTCCTTTTTTGTTTGTTATATTAAGTGGTAAAAGGTCATCATGATGAATCAGGGAGGTCTTGGGTTTGTGCTTCAACGTTGGCACTAGCACCACCACTCTCTGGCTGTAGGAGTGTGGGAAGGTTACTTAAGCTTTTCTCCTTTATTATTGATATCTGGAAATGACAATATTCATATTACAATTTCATTGTGGGGATTAATTTACATAATGTATTCAAAACACTAAGCTCCATGCCTGGCAGAAGGTAAGTATTTTACCTCTACATTGGGAGTGGTTGACTATGAAATTTGATCAATATCAAGTAATCCTGGGAAGATGAATTGGTTAGTTTTTTAGAAATATGTTGGATGAATACTTTGTGTATATTATTGCTATTTCATAAAAGCCTGTGGTGGGCGGCATCCGGGGCCCATGCCATGCAGGCAGCTTTAAGATGGCTGCTGGCAGCTGGCCAAACCAGTCAGCTGACCTCTTGCTGTTCCTGGTTCTTGTGCTTGCAACATCTGACCACCTAGGGACAACCAATAGAAGCCAGCCGGGAGCAGAGTTTTCTTCCTCATAGCAACAACCTGCAAATTGGTTTACCTTCGCTATATAGGCAGTATAATTTCCTGATTAATAAGGAAATCTCCACAAACAATAAAAGTGTACACATCATTATTGCCGCTTCACTGGTAGAGGCGACAATGACAAATGGTACCAAAACCTGGGAAGCTCTAGACGGACGACATTAAGTCGTTATATTATAGCCTAGCTACTGCCTGAGAGCAGGGAATCCTCATAGCCTAGCTACTGCCTGAGAGAAGGGAATTATAGCCTAGACTGCTATAAGCAAGGAAATCATTACATACTGCTACAAGCAGGGACAGACTGCTATAAGCAGGGAAAAACCGCATTGACGGGGCTCGCTATAAGCGAGGACTGCTATAAGCAGGGAAAAAACCACATTGATGGGGCTCACTATAAGCATATACTTAATAAACTTAAGTATGTCCGCTTATAAAAACAAAGAAGTTAAGATTATTTAAATTTACTTAGCAGTAAGTTTTAACATTTTGACTTTGTAAATTGATTAGACATCTTTTTTTAACAAACACATTTATAGAGATTAATCCCATTTGTGTTAAATCTAATTATTTATACTTAATTATTAACTTATGTTATAAATGAAACTTCAGGACATTAGACAAATAGAAGCCATCTTTTTTTAATGAAGAAAAATCCTAGAAGAAATTAATGTTATTTTAAACATTTATAGAAATCAACATTTTATTGATTGACCACCTAGAAAAAACATGTTAGCTAGTATTTTTAAACACATCTTTACTCTTATGCATAAATGATTTAGATCGAACCTTTATTTTTAAATGTTTTGATACCATATGGAACATACATAGAACATACATGTACACAAACACACAGGACAGGAGTGTGCCCACACACACAAAACAACAGGAAACATGACAGTGAGAAGATAGGGTGGAAAGAGGGACCCCTGCAGAGCTGAGGAGGGAGCTAAGAACTCCCTTAAAATAAGTAGGCATTTCCCCACCATGGAAGTGCTCACAGCCAATCTTATCCTCTGAAGCACAAGAGAACGGGTCAGTGATATAATTGAGCAAGTGTCTCAGATTCATTTTGTAGAAAATTAGGCCATGAGCCCTCGCTACTCTCTGAGAGGCTGTTGTTAAATATAACATTTCCTTTGAAAATGTTACAATTCCCCTATCGTCCCTCTGTGCCAACCACTTTCAACTATAGAGACAACTGTGGTTGCAGCTGCTCTGGAATAGGGCAGGGAGACATTAGTGAGGGAAACAGATCAACTCCCTTCCTCCAGCATCTCTAGAAGTTTGGAAATGATTTCATTGCCCCATCCCTGACTCTACACACTTATTTCTCATCTCAAGCCTTTTAATTTTTTCTTCTTTGGAATTATCAATTTGGGTTAATTATCAAAAAGGTAGTTCTTCATCTATGGAACTGGATTACTTCATCTTAATTCTTGATTCTATCATTTAAGATCTCCATGAAATTGGTTAATCTCTCTAATCCTCAGTTTCGTTATTTGTAATGTGGGACTACTTACTGTTGTATATAGCATGCTGTGCAAGTTAATAAACTATACAAAGACTGACATGTACTTAATAAATATTCATGGGATGTTTTAAATTTTTTGCAGGCAGGAACATGGAAAAGCACATCTGATATTAATATTTACACATATTTGTAAGGCATAGTGTGATGCTTCGGTTCATGTGTATATTGGTTAGTGATTGAGAGTAATTAGAATATCTATCAAATTTAACTTTCATCATTTCTTTATGGTGAATATTTCAAAATTCTTTTATCTAACTATTTTGAGATAAGTAATGCTTGTTTGTTAAATATATTCACCCTGCTGGGCCTTAGAACATTATATTAATCCTCATCTAATTATGCAAGAAGCTCATATTAAGAGGCTGTTTCATTCTCTTTTCTTTACTAGTGGTATTTCACATATTGTTAGTGCTTTAAATTTTTTTGTTCATTCTCTAATGCTAAAATAGTTTAACCCATTAGGAGCAGCTACAAAACTACCCATATGATGTAGCAGAGGATGTTAATACCTTCTCTAGTTTTATATTTATGATACTATCTAATTCATCATAGAAAATGTTAACAATGAGCTGGACTCATTTAATTGAGTAGGTTTATCTATATGTATCTATGTTTTCAGCTGTTTGTAATAGAAAATTGTGATAAAAAATTGGCTTCAATAATAAGAAATATATCTCATAAAGCTGCAAATCTAGAGGTGAGCAGGAAAACAGGTGCTGAGGGGTCCCTTGCTGCCACAATTTTGGCAGGCTGTCTGCAGAGCACTTGCCTGAAGATGTGGCTCCTCTGGCCACAAAATGGCTTATTGGAGTTTCAGGCATTAGCTGCAGACAAGGTTGTATCTAGAGAAGGAAGAAGGCCATTTTCATTGAGTTTTCTTCTTAAAGGATTTTTCCAATGAGTTTAACAAGCTGCTAGTATTGGTCAACCATCTGAACAATTCCTGAATTGTTCAGCTTCCTTAGCATGTAGATGGTACCAAGGACAGCACAAAATAAGTTAACACCCTGCCAGCCCAGAACACACACTGGGTGCTTCTACTCCCTCTTCTGGCTTTTCCCACAGAGGCAATCATATGCTTTAAATTTCATTACTTGCAGAACCTCATTCCTGTTTTCCATTTTTAACAAATCAATTTGAATTATCTATTATAAGCAAGAGAAAATGACTCCATATTGATTTAGATATGAGAGGAACTTATTTTTAAAGTACTAATATTTCCAGAATGATTTTGAAAAAAACTTTTTCCAAGGGACATTATTGGGATAACTGATAAATTCTCTAAAAAGATGTATAGACCAGAGAATAGTACTGCATCTGTGCTAAGTTTACAATTTCAAAACTTAGGCTGTAATTATGTAAGAAAATATTCTTATTGAGTACACAAGGACATTTTAGGGAAAAGGCATCATGACTGTAGCATAGTAATTAACTCTTTAGGAAAGTTACACACACATCCAGGAATCTGGCTGAAGGGATATCCAGGAAGTCATTGAATGATTCTTAACTTTTGTGTAATTTAAAACACAATTACATTTTTAGAAAAGTGTTTAAAGGTACAAATAGATGGAACATTAGGTTGCAGTGCTGCACAGGTCCCAATAATTTACTTTAACCTCTGAAGATTAAATATACTTAGCAAATAGCTCAAGGGAGGACAAGGTTGCAAGAGGCTCTGCTGAAAGACTTCAGGACAGAGAGGATGCTCTAAATCACAACTGTTGTTTCTCTAGATGACCAACCTCTTTATAATCACCCCCTCTGCCAGGCACTTGTCTCCAGGACCTTGGCCTCTTTTAGCTTCACCACATAAAATTCCAAGTCCAGAGTCCATGAGCCCAAGTCATAAATCTGTATCTAGATGCAAGTTAGGCTTGTCAAAGGAGTATCAGAGTTTTCAGCCTCTGCAGTGATTCATAGGTTCTGCCTGGCCCCACAGAGGGAAGGATTCTCAAAGGAGGAATGGATTTCCATACTACATGACCTAAAAAGAGTGACCAGGGTCCATGGAATATTTGCAGTTCTTCCCTTAGGATGTTAAAATATACACTGAGGGTTGCCCCACTGAAGGAAGAAGTGAAGGAAAATATGTTTATTTCAGCTTGAAAGGAATAAAGTTGTTACAGATGTTGGATCCTAATTCTCACAGATGCTCAAAGTGGGTTAATATAGAATAAATTATCCCTGATGTGGTTTTATTGCCTTCTGACATCACATGGAAAAATAGAACCCTTTGTTTTCACCTGGGTTGATTTTGTCCTACATAGTCCTTATTCTGGACATTGATACCTTTTGTTCTTTTTGCTCAGCCATTTTTAAAACTTTCCCCCTCTAATAACACTAATTGGTTATTTTTCACAAAGTTGACATCTTTGTTTTAGAAGATACATAGTTCCTGTGTCTCAAGAAGAAAATCCTCAGTCTGGTACAGTACCTGGTACATCACAGGGACTCAGTACTTTTTTCATACTCAAATCTGGCTTTAATATATAACATAAATATACTTGTATGCTATAATAGCAAGGTCTAACTCATGCCTAATAGTGTAAGTGTTGCTTGTGGTTTAGCATTAGGATTGCATTTTTTGCTCTTGATATCTTATTGGAAAAGGAAGCTTCATGTTTCAGTTAAGGGAAAAAGAGCAATGTCATATATCTCTCAATAGCATCATATTTTATTTTTATCAATGTACTCTATAAAAATGATTAGGGCAGAGAAGCAAGACATGAGAAATTTTACTTTGAAAGTACTTGACATCTGGCTGGAATTATGTTACTTGATTATAGATTTCTTCCAAAGGGTAGAGGGAATTTTAACATTTCATTTGGCATTCAGAATGATGACAAACTTAACTGCCCTTTGGTAGTGTTTACCAGTTCCTGAGAGAGAGATGATTAAGAGAGAAGAGGTGGAGTAGAAAAAGAAGTCCTACTCACATTACTTGAGGGGTGATTCAGGTGGATGGTCTGAATTATGGGATTTGTTGGCAGCAATCAAATATTGTCTGAGTGGATTTCTGTGAGCTGCTTTAGCTGGAAATGGTTTTGAAACCCATACATCAGCCAGGTGCAGTGGCGCACACCTGCAATCCCAGCAGCTTGTGAGGGTGAGGCAGGAAGATTGCAAGTTTGAGGCCAGCCTCAGCAACTTAGCAAGGCTTTAAGCAACTTAGTGAGACCCTCTCTCAAAATAAAAAAATAAAATAAAAAGGTCTGGGGATGAGGCTCTGTGTTTAAGCACCTTTGGATTCCATTCTGGTACAAAAAAAGTAGCTGAAATACCCTGCAGAAGTACCATAAAAGGCTTTTATCCAGAGAAAATTCAAGGAAAGCTGATATCTCTCACCATTTCTAGCTACCTCTTCTGTCATGGGTGACCTTTTTTCCTGAGGACTCCAGCTATTTTTCACAAACTTGCCACTCAGAACTATATATTAATTATTTAATAATGTCTACTGCAGGACAGTGACTTTAAATTGCCCCAGAAATGGTAAAGATTACCATTTGTGCTTTTTTGCCCATTGAGAGATTCTGTGGGCTCCAGTCACAGGTAAAAAGATCAAGATTGGAATTTCTAGATACCAGAATTACATTAAAGTAATTTTCCCAAAGTAACTTTGTTGTATTTGAGACAGAAAGTAGATGGAATATTGTAACATGGTGGAACTTGGTGGTCAGGTGAACCCATTCAGGAACACTGAAAACTGATAATTCAGGTTCATTGTCATCTAGAAGGTCTATGGGAAGATTTCAAAACATTCATGAGTCTTTCCAAAGTGTAAGTAGGTTTTGTGATATTTTTCTTATGTGCATTTATTTTTCTGAGGAATGTCCATACTTTCCACTTGAGTTTCAAAGAAATCAAGGAGCCACAACATTTTGGAAATGCTGCTCTGCAGTGAGTGACATAAATCTCTCTGAAGCAAAGATATCTGTAGCCTTAGCCAAAGCCAGGTTGAAAGACAGAACAGAGTCTCCTAGCTGGACTGTTCTCTATAAGGCAAATTTACTGGAATTAGCAAATAAACATAAATTCATCTCACTCCTGTTGGACACTACCCTTAAATAAAATTAGAAACAGAAAATTTGTTGATGTATCTTTTGAACATTTTTGTAAAGCACCCTTGTGATTTACATAATAGGTAAAATTCTGTAATAAAATGATACATATAGTCTTAAAAATCCTGGAGTTTTAATTGGCTCAGTTTCTTAAAGAGGTCATGCTGAAAGAACTATTGTTTTTGTTCATATCTCATAAAATTGAAAGAATATAAGATATGTCCTATCTTCTTTTTCATGATTTCCACCACACATCCTGATTCCCTCATCTCAAAACTGGTATAGAGCCCCTCAGGTCATCCTTGACCTGCTCCATCATTGTCCTGAGTGCTTTTATTCTTCTCTCTATCACAGCCATGTAGCCTTCCTTTTCACTATTGAGATCCATTTATATGCTTTGCTTAGTCCTCCTGTCTTCTCTTTCTGGACCTGCCTCTCTCTACCCATTTCCAAAGGTCTGTATCCAGTATTCTAATGACTGGGCTGGAAAAACTCCTTTTGTGGAGTAAGAGAGGAATGGGATGGAAGGAAACAGGAAACATCCACTCCTAAATCTTCCTCTGGTTACACACAGCATGGTGCTGATTTAAATAAATGAGTGATTTATTTCATTACTTAATTTTTTTAAAGGGAAGGGGGAGGGGGTGAATCAATCAATTTTATGTAGTTTTTCATGTGACCGACATTGCTCCAAAACTTTGTTGTGTACATGGTGCTAGGGTTTGAACTTATGTCTTTGTGCTTGCCAGGCCAGCACCTTAACCACTGAGCCACTGCTCCAGGCCCTCATTACTTAGTTTTAAAGTCATTTAATATGCCTCCCAGGTAGTTTCCTGATTTGGAAAACACCACAGGAAATGTGTAATGTTTTCTAGAATTCTGATTCTCAATATAGTTTTTATTAATATGAAATCAGTTTTATTCCAGTCCCACTCAGGGATGATGGGTTTGTGCAAATCTTTAAACCTGTGCCAGATAGCAGGCTAGGTGCTGGTTAAATGGAAATGAAAGCTAATCTCACTTTCAAGGAAAGATTGTCTAGTGGAGAGGGAGGTAAACAGATGATTACAGACTGTGAAGATAAATGCACCTAGAGGGTATGCATATTGGACAGTGGAAACTTGGGGGGAGTATCTGCATTTATCTACAGGAAGTGAGCTGAAGCTAGCTTCTGGAAAATGAATCTGCATTAGGAAATGTGGGCAGATGATGTACAAAACTGATGTCATGAAAGTTCATAAGAAGGTATGAGTAGAAGGAGCTGGAAGGAAAAAAATGAAACCAGATGTGACTGATGTGGAGCACTGATTCTCCACAGAGAGGAATCTTGTAATCTCTGTGGGTTATTGTAAAATTTTGAGTCACCACTGAAGGATTCTCAGCATGATATGGTGGCTGACTGGGCAGGCTTTGGGATCAAGCTATTATGACCAAATCCTTCCCTTCTTGCTACTGAAGTGCCATTGGGCACTTGGTACCTGGGCACTCAGTGTATCCATTTTCTCATCTATCAAATGAGGATATTGTTATCTTCTGCACAGGTTTGCAGTGGATAGTGGATATTGAATTAATCCATGTAAGACATTTAGAATTGTATCTGGTATAGGAACAAAGAGTGCCAAAAACATGAACTCTTATATGCACTACTTTCTAACATCAAAGTGTTAAATGTTCTGCAACATTCCAAATTGTGGCCTTCTACAAGTTTGGCTTTTGGAGTAGAGGGGTAGATCTAATATATTGTAAGATGAAAAGCATCAGGTTTCCTCTGTTTTACTGAATTTTCCTTCTTGGGAAAATTTTGATGCATAGTGATTACATATCATCAGTGTAATCTTGAGGCAGTGAAGTCATTATCAGCACTAAAATCTTGGTGTAAATAGTTATCAGAATTGGAAGAACAACCCGGAGAAAATGGATCACAAAATTGGTATAGCAAAGCAAAAAATGGGAATGGAATGAGTAAAAATTAAAATTTCTCCCTAAAATATGTGTTTTAGACTGTGTTTATCATATAAATGTTTGTTATTTTTAAAAACTCTTTCACGTGTTAGATGTGTAGATACAGTGTTGTTTGTTATACATTTATCCAAGATAAGAAAACCACAGTACAAATGTGACAACTTTTTTCTACAGTTCCACCCCATCCCTTTCAGCTCTGTAGTGTTTGCATTGAGAAGGAAGAAAATTTTAAAATCCTCTTTCATGCTAGAATATAAGAGATTAGATGACTAACCTAACAATTACCTCATCATGTATGAAATCTTACATGATCATGGGGAACTGCTAAGATTCCTGGGGGGTGTAGGAAGGGGGGAAGAGAGGGAGGAAGGGAATAGGAAGGACATCAAGGTGGCCAGAAGAAGGTAGTATGGGTGAATCTAATCTGAAGGGAACCTCTGACTTTCAGGAGAAGTCCAATCAACTTGTTTCTTAAGTAAAGTGAAACATGGAATCATGGGGAACCAAAGAGGGGAAACCATGGCGTGGCTCCAATATTGACTTGCTCTGTCACTACACTTTTGTTCTTGATTGTTTGAAGATGAACTCCTCCAAGCTGTAAGACCATGTTTATCGAATAAAAATTGTAAAAACCCTCTTTCAGGAGAGCATACCTGTTGGAAGAGCACTTGTTACATATATCAAGTTGTTATAGTCACTTTTGGTGACAGTATCTGCTGCCTAGGTTGGTAAATTTGCTTAAGATGTATGTATTATTCATATTTATAGCCAGTTTGTTGTAACAGACTTTAGAATTGCCATCTGATGTTTATAGACATATCAACAACAAGGGGCAGAGAAATGGACTTGAAAATGATTCAGTAGATATTTTTATAGCTTATACTATGTGTAGTCTCCATGAAGTGACTCAAAGACCTCACAGACAACTTGGGGGAGGTGCAAATTGCACATTTAAAAGATTAAATAAAAATAACATAAAGATGAGAAAATTAAAATATACAAAAATATCTTTCAGTGTCATAATGACTATGAAATAATTGGAAATGAGTAGTAGACAGAACTTCTTATCAATTTCCACTTGAAAAGGTGCACCTTAAACTCATGATCTTGCTAATCTCTCAAGACTTCACAACACCTTTATGAAGTAAGCATATGAAGGGAAAAGGGTTAATGAAGACAGAACCAGGTAGAAACGTAAGAATTTATGCTGTATGAGTTCAGGTACAAAGATTGAATTATTTACTGAATCCCTAGGGCTTAGTATAATATATTAGTAGGTGCTCAAAATATGTGTTCAGTTATTGAATGAAAGCATGCATAGATAAATGCCAGAGACTATCTTAGGACTGGAAGATGCTCCAAAGTGCATGCAGTATGTGTGTGTGTTATCTGTGTGTGTGTGTGTGTGTGTGTGTATGTGTGTTCATGAACAAATGTTTAACATGCAGCACATAATGTATAATCAATAAAATGTGGATCAAAGGACTTAGCTAATATCATGAAACCATAGAACTGGAAGGAAATTTGTGATGTTGTTAGTCATTCCTTAAGTCTCAAGAAGAAAGTGTTAATGAATTTCATTCAAACAACTCTAAGCTCTGAAGGTCAACTTCAGTTGCTTTGACAATTTCTCCTTCTGTGACCTTGTTATAAATTGTCGTATGAAATGGGCCTCAGTTTTCTCATCTTTTCAAGGGGAATATGAAATTATTACGCTATAGTGTTTTTATAAAGATTAAATAACATAGCATATTAAAGATACTGAATAGTTCAATAAACACTTATACAAAGAAGAAAATACCTAAAATACATTGAGCTGTTAAATATTAATAACTATGCTAAGGGAAGATTATTCTCTGGAACCTTTTAGGAGAAATGCTAAACAAACTCACAAGCATCTTTTCTGAAAATGTAACTTATGTAAAAGTTGTAGTCCTTTTGGTTGGTGGCATGTAGTAGGGATTTTGCATACTAGGGAAAGTGCTTTAAAAATAATGTAACATGACAGTGTAAATTATCTGGCAGCAGTCTGTCATGCTGTGCCATAGAAATTCTTCAATATTTACTTAAAAGCTTTTAACAACTTAAGATTCAAGGCATGTAAAGAATTAATTGACTGTATGGATAAGCTGTTGGAAGACTTCAGCTGTGAGCTCCAAAGCCAAACATGTCTTCTGGTTCATATTACCAGGGAAATTTGAAAGCGTGGGTCCAATGACTACAGCAGATGCCTGTGGTTTTAGCAGAAAGTGTACATATTAATGTCCATTTCTGATGCACTGCCTCTGAGCTCCAAGATGGGTTTTGTGGTGAGTTAAAAATGCAAGGACCTGAGAAACCTGTCAAAGCTAATAACCCAGAAGTCTCGGGTGTGGCAGGGGGATGTGAAGGGTAGCTTCCAAACCTGCAGAGGTTACTGCTGTCCAGGGACATATGTAAAGTTTCAGAACTATTTTTTCTTTCTTATTTTTTATTAACATTATATTTTATTTTTAACAACCATATAAGTTTTTAACAAAATAATATAAAATGTGTATAGATTATGGATATTACAATTACCCCCAGGAGTTCCTCCCCAATTACCCAACCTTATCCCTCCCTTCCCCTTCCCACAACATCTCTAAAAAGGATTATATTGTATAACATTACACTTTATCTGGATTAAATAAACAAGATCAATAGGCCCCTCATGAATCTAACCAAAAGAAGAAGAGAAATGAAGCTAATCAATAAAATCTCCAATGAAAAGGGAATGATCACCACTGACCCCATAGAAATCCAACAAATTATAAGATCGTATTTTGAAAACCTATACTCCTCCAAGGTTTCAAACTATTAAATAAACTAAACCATTTCTTTCATTTTCTTGTACTATCCTCAGTGCCATCTCTGAGCTCAGGGAAAAATTTGCTGATAAGTGATTAAAATCAGGGAGAATCACCCAAATCCGGAGGCATACATAATTTTTCCTCTGCCTGATTTTGATTGATAGTAACTTGGATAAGACACAGTCACGTGGACAAGACATGAGAGCTGGGTCAACTGTGGTCACGGCAAAAGTTGCACACAGAATTATCCTTGCCACTAGTATGCTCTATCACTTGAGGGATCCAGGAGAGTAGAGCAATTTGTTTTCCTGGACACTGGATTTGTGAACTAGGAATGACAATATCTCCCTCTTTCCTCTATAATCCAATTTGGTTAAGTCATAAAAGGAAAAGCCTTTGCTTTATTCCCAGTGCTCCTTTTACCTACTCACACCTGAAATAATAATAGCACTTTGCTAAAATCAGAAAAATAGAAACTGAAAAAATGTATTTGCAACTTGCAATGATCCAGTCACCTGGCATCCTGTTTTGTAGATGAAAAAGAGACTTGAAAGGGAAGATAATCATGCAACTGGGTTAAGAGGAGAACCGACACTCAGCTCTTGACAACCAACTCAAACACTCTGCAACATCCAAGAGGCCAACCATTCTGTTAATCAGAGCTCAACCACTCTGTTAATGGTTTAGTTCAGTCCAGATGGTTAACTGGAAGAAATGATGAATACAGCTTTCATATCTCCTCATCTGCAGATTCAGTGCAATGTCAAATTTTTCCAGTGCATGAATATCTCTATCAGGTTATGATGTCTGAATATGTTGGCTTGTATGGGATACCTATAGAACAATTTCTTTAGTTGAAGCAGTAAGTTTCAGCAAAACTCCAGTATTGATAAGGATGATCACTTACTAGGGGTCTCCAGACTAAGCTGCTCATGGACAAATGTATTTTCAAATAGTTCCTTAGCCTACAGGCTCCAGACACAGACCACCTGGCTCAAATTATGCTACCACCCAACATTTAAGCTTTGAATGCACAGTGTTTCCTCATCTGTAAAATAATAATGTGTTTTGTTGGGGATTCCCCCAACATGAGGCCCAGCTGGTTTGTAGAAGAATTGGTGGTAAACAACTCTGACCCAGCTGGCTTGTATCTTCCTTAGTGACAAAATGCCTGACCACATGACTAAGCTATTTGGTCACTCATTTGTACAATTGGATAAACGTGTTTGCATTGTACCCCTATTGGCTGTTGTAATGGATAAATAGAGTAGCGAGTAGCGACTAGTCAGGTAAAGCAAGCAAGTGAGGAAGGAAGGAAGGAAGGAAGGAAGGAAGGAAGGAAGGAAGCAAGCAAGTAAGTAAGCGAGTGAGCGAGTGAGCGAGCGGGTGAGGAAGGAAGCAGCCCTGTCCTGAAGCAGCCAAAGAAGAAGAAGCATGGAAGAAGCAAGCAGCAGTCAGGAGGAAAGCAGAGAGATGGCTGCAAACTGCCTGAGAGACCACCGCCTGCTGCCTGAGAGAGTCAGAGAGAGCAGCAGCAGCAGCAGCAGAGACGGTGGAGAGATCAGCCGGCCGTAATAGATGCAGGCAGTAAGAGCCTCGGCTGCAGAAATAAGAACTCCGGTGTGACAATAGAAACGGGGACTCTGAATGTGAATAGCCTTGCCTCTGAATGTAATGCCTTAAGGGCCTTGACTCTAAGAGAGGGAAGGGGGGAAGCGCCTGGAGGCCTTTAGCTGCAGTAAAGAGAGAAATAAAGTGCTTGAAAAACTTAAGAGCAAATGGGTCTAGTTGAATGCTTTGTCTGGTCCCTGCCGGCCGGGACCGGACAGTGTTTCTTATGTAAAAACTGAATTATAAACTATATTTAAATATTTTGTGAGTTTAACACCAGGAAGTGATGGATGAAGGTAACAGGCACTTTAAACATATATATAGCAATACATATGCTGGTTATCAGTGTCCCAGACACAATGGCAGAGCGTGGAGCTACCACAGCTGAGAAAGAATAATGAATTTGTCAGAGAACAATAAGATGAAGCACTTAGACTTCCCAATAATTGAAGGAGGTGAATGGTCCCAATACCCAGATAGGATTTATAGTCTCCCCATCATATTCCAGTATAATTCGTGCAATATTTTGAGATAGCAGTGTAACTGAGCATTAAATTTCCTTAAGTATTTAAAGATATTGGCAGAACTAATATTAGGTCTCATAATTGTGTGGCTCAGTACCGTTTGCTCCCCCACTACTCAATGAGTGATATTAAGGTAGCAAACCAAGTTATCAAGGCTACAAAACAATGGAGAACTGTTCTGAGTCTGGAAAAATCAAAGGGCAAAAGCAAATACTACGGAGTGAAATCTCTCCTGAGGTAGAGCTGGGGTATCTGCTTCAGAATCACCCCATGGGCTGTGATTCCTCTGACAGGGGCCTCATATTCAGAATCTACAATTTCCTCAAAAATCTCAACTTCAAAAGCACAAACAGCCCAATCAATAAGTGGGCCAAAGACCTAAATAGAAACTTCTCAACAGAGGACATCGATCAAACCATTGAATACATGAGAAAGTGCTCTATATCACTAGTAGTCAGAGAAATACAAATGAAAACTACATTAAGATATCACCTCATGCCAGTCAGAATGGCAAAAATGAAGAAAATAAACAAAAATAGATGCTGGAGGGGTCATGGAGAGATAGGAACACTAGCACACTGTTGGTGGAATTGCAGACTGGTACAGCCTCTCTGGAAGGCAGTGTGGAGAATCCTCAAAAAACTAGGAATGAATCCATCATATAATCATGCTATTCCTCTCCTAGGTATTTTTCCAGGGGATTTAGAATCAGCACATTACAGCAACACAGCAACATCTATGTTCATAGCAGCTCAATTTACAATAGCTAAATTATGGAAACAACCCAGATGTCCCTCAGTGGATGAATGGATCCAAAATCTGTGGTAAATATATGCCATGGAGTTTTACTCAGCAATTAGGAACAATGATATTGCAGCCTTTGAAGGTAAATGGATGGCTATGGATGAAATTATGCTGAGTGAAATAAGCATAACCCAGAGAACCAAGGGTCAAATGTCTCCACTCATCTGTGGAGGCTGGAGCTAGACCCTGGCCATTGAGAAAGGAGGTCAATTCTCATGTTTTAAATCTGGATAATGTGTAATGACATAAAACCTAAGACATTCATAGAGATGTATGGGGAAGGAGGGGGGAGGGATAAGGGTGGGTAATTGGAGGAGCTCTTGGGTGTAAATCTGATTTATTTAATATAATTTTATTTCATTATAAGCTTGTTTGATTTTTCAACAAGTAAATTTCTTAATAAAAAATAATGAAGAAGCAACCCCAAGTATCTCCAGTTAACACTACAGAATCAGAATTTTTAGGTGTGAGACTCAATGATATAAAGATATACATTGTTCCTCAATAACTTAAAGCACTTCTTATACACAATTCAACCGTATCCACCAAATATGATATAGCACTTAGTTCTCATTGCTTACCTTGAGGGGAGTAGTTTTCAGAAAGCTACTTCTCATGGCACTGTTGTCCAATGAGACACATTTGGAGGAACCCTACAATATTTTGGTGCAATTGTAATTCTCTGTAATTCATTTATGGCGTGAACAGAGGAGTCTTAGGAACATGAGTTTGAGGTTATTCTGAATTTATTTTTGTTGGCATGAACATTTATATGAGGTGTTCAGTCCATGTATAAGTTTTTGTGCCCAATAGTAAATCTGTTTTCATCTTACTCTAATTAGAAAATTTCCCCATAAGAATGGTATATGTAGTAATTATCTGTTGCTATATAACAAATCATTACAAAATTTAATCGCTTAAAAAAAAAGATGGATATGAAGGGCACCATGCTTAATAAAAAGTCAACCTTAAAAGGTTATACATGATATGATTTCATTCATATAGCATTGTTAAAAAAACAAAATTACAGAGATGGAGAACAAATTAGTGGTTGCCAGGGAGGAAGGATAGCGCCGAGAATGAATATAACTATAAAGGGTAGGTGTGAGGGAGACCTTAGTGGCCCAGTCAGATTATAGGTTCATAATGGGCAGGGAACAGAGGTGAAATGGATCTGTGGGATAAATATGAGTTGGGGTAGCACTCTTAACATATTGCCTAGTACATGTTGCCTAGGTCTTCATAATACCAGCTCTCTTTCTTTTTCATGTAGGGGCTTACCTGAGACTCAGTAATATCAAATTCAATTCCAATGTAACTAATTCAAAGTTGAAAAGTCCCCAGACACTCAAATAACTAAACTCCCTGAGGGCAAAACCTTTAATTTTTCTTCTGAATATCTTAAATGTCTGCTTCACATATGTGTGCATGTATGTGTGTGTGTATACATGTATAAAATCATATTATTCTAAAGGGATTACAGGAGAAATTTCATTTGTAGTGAAAAAATACTGTATTTTGAATATGGTGATGATACACAAACTTCTAATGCAACAAAATGCGCACACACACACACACACATGTGTGTGTGAAAATTGGTACAGCAAATAAGTTCTGTATCCTGGTTGGATATTGTACCTGGGGAAATGGGTATGCTAGGCCTCCCAGTGTTATTTTCTTAAATTTCCTGTGAGTCTATAACTACTTCAGAATGAAAAGTTAAACATAGAGGATATATTTATTTATGTGTTCTTATATCAACTTCTGTTATCTCTTCAGTACTGTCACCACACCATTTGCATGTCTTTCTCTTGAGGACAGGAATTCCGTCTAATTTACTATTTTGTCTCCAGATCTAACTTGGCTTCAGCAAGTGGCTTTCAATTTATTTGGTGAATACTTGAGTGAGTGGACAAATATGTTTTTGGGCAATCTAAAACTTGGCTTAATTAAGGACAATTAGCTAAAATTACTTAAGGACATTTACTTAACTTTACCCAGTTAGCTGTTGATGGACTTAGTATTTGCTTCCTTCTGCTTTCTAGGAAGTGACAGGAGGAAGGCAGGTCAGTTGCAGAGTGTGTAGTGACTGACAGGCCTCCAGAGGACATTTGTCTAAGATTAAAGTGAAGCATATCTAAGATTTAAGTGTCCTGCTGTAGATTTTCTGTTCCCCACTGAGAATGGTCTGTTCTAGTCCATGGCAGAAAACCAGTTGTTCTGATCTGAGGAGAACATCACAGAGAAAAATCTTGCCCTGAGGTCCCAACTGCCACTACCCATGCAAGTCGGTTTAATAAAATTTCCATTTTACTTTCCATCCACAAAACACTTTGTAGCCATTAACTAATTACTCATCTTTGGTCAAAGTCAATAGCTGTCCAGCACTCTGCCTTTAAATCTTTAACTTTGTTCAGAAAAGAGCAACACAACCCTAAACTGACTGGGAAAGCACATAACACCATCAAATGACAGATAGCACTTTTCAGTTTCCTGTAAGCAGTATTGAGGCAGTAAGCCCTGATAGACAGGAAAGATTTCAGGAAGCAAGAAAGCCTCCTCTATGATCACTCTACTACCTGCTTAAAACTTGACAGACCATTTTTTACTCAGAGTGTACATTTCTTACAAAAGCTCACAAGGTCCTAAATTGCCTGGTCTTTGCCTCCTACACCCCATTTCTCCTGTTTTCTTCTGTGTAATCCTTACTGCTGCTCTCAACACTCTGGCCACATTGGTCATTCCTGGCTGCTCACCACCACATTTGCCTTCCCTTACCCACACTGGGCCATTCCTGGGGGTGTACTTTTTTTTCTTCTTTTTTTAATGATAGAATGAGACCAAGAGTGAGAATTAACTTTATTTTTTCATCTGACATTTGTTTCTTGGACAGTTAGCTATGTATTTGGAGCTGGGATTGGAACCCAGATCCTTGTGCATGCCAGACAAGCACTTTAACTACTAAACCACCATCCAATATTCCTGAAGGTACAACATCTGTACCTTTTTGTTCCCCTTTAACCACATTATTAGTCTTCCCAATAAAATAATGAGAAGCCTTTTCTAATGCATCCCAGGTTAGATAATACATCCCTCATTTCATTATTTTATTTTTTTTAGAGAGAGAGAGAGAGGGAAGGAGACTGAGAGTGGGAGAGAAAAAGACAATCAACTTTATTTAGTTTTTCATGTGACTTTCATTGCTCCAACACTTTTTTGCGCATGTGGTGCTGGGGTTTGACCCCAACCAGGCAAGTTTCACAACAGCTGAGCTACCACTCCAGCCTCTTATTTTATACTCTTAATATTTATTTAATAGCTATTATTAGAATTTATACAAAGTGAACTACATAATTAATGGTTTATTTTCCATCTTCTCCTTTATACTATAAGCTCCATGAAATTCCATGACACTAGTATAAATAGTAAATACTTGTTAAAAAAAATCCAAATAGATTAATGAATCAACAAAGGAACCAACAAGTTGGCCCAATGAAAGAATGAACCAAGAATTTAATGATGACCTTGCCTTTGAATGAATCAATAAATGAATACATAATAAATTTCCTGGATTAAGAGGCAATAACCTCCATAGCAATGCGTCATATACCCTCTTAAACTACTGTGCCAGTCACCCACAAAGATGCCAACATGCTTCCCTAGAGCCCATCCTCGTGAAGACCACCATGAAAATAGCATTCACTTTGTGCTACTATAGACAGCTGGAGATGAAGTAAAGCTAAAATTTTAAGGGAGAATGAAGAAAATTAAAATAAAGGCTACCATGCTAGGCCAACTCTCCATGGTGAAAGAGCTTCCAGCCTGCTTTTCAAAGAATGAGTGAAGTAGCTGAGTAGTTGTCATAATTTTTTGTTCAGTAAAATAGAAAAATCTTAGATATAGGAATTTAATTTTTAAAAATGCATTCTTATTTTTAGTTAACATATAGTAATTGCACATATTTAAAGGATGGGCTGCTATAATTTAATGCCCTTATATAACTGTGTAATTTAACAGGCATATCTATCACCTCTGACATGTAAAATTCTTTCTACTATTTTGAAATATTCAATTATTTATTGTCAACCATAATCATCACACCATTCTATAAACACTAGAAGTTGGTAGGAATGTAATCTTTAATGTGAGTTTTGATAGTTACTTTCATTTAGAATTAAAGTATAAAATATACTGGTTTTGATTTTTCTTGAACTGGCATTTATACAAAAAATGACTTTCCTCAACTCTGTTGTCAGAGGTGTGAATTTTCTCCTGGTGTCACCAGTCTACTTTCCAGTTACACTAAGCATCTTAGAAATCTGGCACTGAGTTCCACATAGGGTCACCTGTGTCAGCAAGGATCACTTTCTGGTTTTTAATTCTAAATATTTAAACATCCACCCTAAGTCTTGAAAATCCAGTTTTGCTCCCACAGAAAACTGCTGTCTCATAAGAGAGAAGAGTGGGTTCCTTCTCCTGGTTATGCCAGCTTTTATTTCTGGACACTTGACACCAACTGTAAATATATAATTAGAAGCTTGGAAAATAATATTAATAAATATGGACCTAGCCTTTTTCTGCTGAGACTGCCATAACAAAACACCATAGACAAAGTGGCTTAAAAAGCAGAAATTTTTTTATCATGGTTCTGGAAAGTTCAAGACCAAGGTGCCCCCACAGTCAGGTACTGGTGAGGCTTTGCTTTCTAGGTGGCAGACAATTGCCTTCTTATTATGTCCTCACATGGCCTCTCTCTCTCTCTTTCTCTGTGTTTTCAAGGAGAAAGAGATCTTTCTAATTTTCTCTACTAAACTAAGAGCTTACCCTTGTGACCTCATTTAACCTGAATTACATTCTATAAGCCACATCTCTAAATACAGTCACAGTGGGATACAACTTCCATGTATAAGTTTGAGGGGGATATGAAAAATTCAGTCCAAAGCAATGGGTACACATTTAAGATCTCACAGTGAATTCTCATTACATTGTTCATGTGGGTTTACTCTATTGTATATTTTAAAAGATTTCATATACATCATGTTGCTTGATTAGTGGTTGGTATTTATACATTTTGAGTAGAAATGCTCAGAATCAAAAGATATAAAGTGACATTTCAAGGTTATTTGGCCAAGAAATGGCAAATTAGGGATTTGAACTTGGACTTCTTGTTTCCTCATCCAGAGTTTTTCCCACAGGAGCTAGAATTTCCAATCTTACTTGACTATTAAACTTTTTTTCTCTGAATGCCAATTAGTTTTCCTTTGGTATACACTTCAGACATTCTAAGTCTGACTATAGCTGCAAGACTTGTGAGAATGAATGTTGTGATCACTGATGGTTCAGGGAATCATGTTCTGTCTTTATGTGAAACTGGCAAATTCATTTCTAAGATTTCAGTTGGCATTTCTAGTAGGAAGGTGTGTTTTGTGGTGCAAGATGGCCCTTCCTTCAAAATTCTTTCCCTTTTCCTTGGCTGTGCTTCTGGGTATTCCAGCAGTTAATAAAATTCCAACTTGTTCCAGACACCCACAAAGAAAGGTCCCTACTGTACTATCATCTGTGTTAGGTTGTAAGACTCCCAATCACTCATGAATCTCTCTCCCTGGTTTAATGGTCTTCACAGATGGATGCCACTGGTTCTTTCCATTTTTAATTTTCGTACTTAGCACATCCAGTGAGCATTCTGGGCTACTTTCATTTCCATGAAGAAGAGACTTTTCTATTCATGATACATGGTGATCTTATTAGTGTCTTAACCCGTTCTTCTCCCAGTGCATCTTCTCAACTCCAGTCATTTTTGTTACACCCCTCCTCTTCTGCCACTTGCAATGCCCAGTGCTTAGAAGTTGACCTTTCTGTCATATAAACGAGCTTTGGTTTACTCAACTCAACAAATCCCTCCTTAGAGTCCAAATGAGATCACAGTGGAATCCTGGTGACCTAAGCAATACTCATCTGATAATGAAACGTGGGTAGGTGTGAGGTTGTAGAAATCTAACCCACCTCTTTGCCAAAAAACTGTTGAGTATAGTTATGCCCCAGGTACTTTTCCTTTTGCTATGGATAAATAGAAAAAACACAGTCCTATACTCACAGAGCCTGAAACATACTGGGAAAGACAGGTGTCGTAGACAACTGATTACCATGCACTGTGCTGAGCGCGGATTCTGAGTGCATTGTTGATGGCACAAGCCCATCTCTCACCAGCAGCAGTTTCAGGCATTTGCCAAATGGGTAACAGGCCACTGCCTTATGCCACGCATTTGGTTAGATCATAAAAACACACAAGTGATCTAGGACACCATCTTTCAGAAGCACAAGGTCATTTTGAGGATTAGATAGATCTTGATCACCTGAAACTGTAGATACAAAAAACTTTAATTCACAGGCTTGGTTATGAATATGAAAGGAGTCATTTAGTACACTTTGCAGATCTTACCAAAAGATGTACTGGGAAAATATTGTACACAAAGCACATGGTGGTTAAGATGGGATCTGCAGTCAGACTGTGAGTACCAGGACTGACCTGACATTTGTTGTTATGTGACCTCAGGCATGTTATATAGCCTCCTTTTCCCTCAGTATCTTGATCTGTAAAATGGGCAGACAAATAACACCTACTTCATAGAACTTTTGTGAGTGGTGAATGAATTAATTTATAACAATTGCTCAGAATTGAAAGACATTCTCAATGAATGGTAGCTATTATTATTAGCATCCTGTTATCCTTGTTTAAATTCTTCTATTACTGCCAATCTCTCCAGTGGAGTAAGAACAGTATTGATGCAAACCCAATATTAGAGCCATATTCAGAACTAGTATTTACCAGTCTTCTTGTTTCTATTTTATCCCAAAATGTGTGTGAAATGGCTGTTAAATTTTGCGCTTATTTGAATATTAGTCTCTTCAAAAGGATCAAGAGCTCTGGATTCTAGTTTGGTTTTCTCAGCATGTCCTTCATCCTTAGACTCTTTTGTTAACCTCAACCAGCATCAGTTGACTCACAGTGGAGATAAAATAGCTGTTCCCCTTGTGAGACCCAAAGAAAATGAAGTGCACCCACCTGATGCATACATGCTGCCAGTCTCTGTTTTTGCCCTCTAGGGAGGCAAAGGAATGGGAGACTGCAGTTGTCCTCCATGATGGGAGTAGTAGGCCACCACCTGGGCAACACTCTGGCTCCTCCTATGCAAAAGGGACTGAAAAAGCTACTCACAAGTAATTTTTATATTCTTTGAAAATAATATATGACTTCCTGTAAATACACTTCTCAATTCACTAACTGATTAAATCAAGCATTATGATTGTTTATGTGCAGGTTGCCAATCCCTCCTTACTAGGACAGAGTCTCAGCTCAGTTCCTGTGACCTCTTGACCTTCGGGGTCTTTTTTCTTTTTTACCTCCATATATGTGTACAGGAAACTTCCCACTCTCTGTTTTTACCCAGGAAATAAATGCAGCTCTTCAAGTGCCTTTCCTTGATACCCCCATTTCTCTGTGCTCTGTCATTGGCCTCCCCTGAGCCTTAGACCTCTGCAGCCACTGTATGCTCCCAGCATTTCCTTAACTGGCTTTGCTTTGGCTGCTTTGGCTGCTGATTTCTATTTCATTTTCCTCTTCATTTTCTTTTCATCTGCCTTATGTTGCTGACTTGACTTCCAATCACAGCAATTGCTTTCCTACCCTCTCTGAGGTCCTGTTTGGCAAAAAAGCTTCCTTTTTAGTGGCTGTGTGCCCTCTGAGGACAGGGTGCAAGTCACTGGTTCACAGCTCAACCCTGTCCTGCTGACTGGGCCCTTCTTGTTATAGATGACTTCTGTACACCAAATCCCTTTGTCATAACAGGATGCAGAGTAATTAATTGCTGTTGGAGTAGGCACTCGAGAAGGGAAAGGAATTTCTCTTGTGAAGTTAAGTCATTAACCTCTTAGGAAGACTGCTCAATCTGGAAACTCTTATGTGTGATGCTGGTGTTTTGGTACCTGCCTCTGCCCCACTGGAGCTCAGCATTCATTCATTCAACAAGGGATGGTGCTCATCATGGGAAGTGCTCAGTGTTGGGGACATGGTCATGATTTTATTCTTGCTGTGTTTTATTAAATGTGGAAACACTTGGGTGTCCCCAGTACCTTTCCCCACCCTGACAAAGGAGAGGAGCTGAAGGGGAGAGGGACTCAGGAATGGCCCAGAGCATAATGTGCCAAAGCTGAGAGGATTCCCCAAGCCAGGACACAAGGATGTTCCTGTGACATGGCTTTTCCTGAAAACACCAATAATTTGGTCCTTAGAATATCTTTTTGAGGTTCTGATATTTGAGCACTCTGAATCATTGCCAGACTCATTGCAGTTCTTCTTAAATCCCAGAAACTCTGAGGGGAGGAAGAGTGAACTGCAGGAGTAGAAACCACACTGGGTCCTTCTGCACTCAGGCACCACCTAGTAGGTAGTGGTTCTGTTCCTGCAACTTGATCACAGTCACGTTCTGTTCCCAGGGGCCCAGAAAACTCAGCTCTCCTCTTACTTAATAGCCCTCTTGGGAAGTTTGTGGGGTGAGGCAAGGTGGTAATAAAGACATGCTCTTCTCTATTGGGACACTGAAGCAGGCCTGTGAAGGAGGGGCAGGCTCTGCCTGTGGTCACCTGGTGCCCCTGGCTGAGGAACCCGAGGGACTTCTACAGATTCCTGGCCTGTGTTTGGACTTTCTTCCCACACTTCAAAGAGTGAATGTGGACCTGGCTGTCCTGATAGGAGCTCATGGGAAAGTTCAGACTGGGAGGCCCAGTTAGGTCCTTGATGACCCTCACACACTCTCTCTATCACAAGCCCATTGTGACATCAGCAGGAGACGCCCAACTGCCCTGGATCCTCAGGAATGAGAGTGAGCAGGACCTCAGCACATTACCTGAAGGTGCTTCCAGTCCAACCAGGGCACAGAGACACTCTGAGTGCACATTTCTCATGGGTGATGAACACCCTCCCAAATATACATGGAGGCAAATCTTCAACCAGTTCTTGGAACATGAGAATTGTGGGAGAGTGCCAAATTCATACAAGTGCTGAGGACACATATTGACCTGTGGGTGAGGGCCTTTGTCCACCAAGCTCAGCCACTGTGAGTCCTATACATGACCACACCTTTCCCACTGCATTCAGGGTCCTCTCAGAGCTGTGGGTGAGTTTCTGATCCCAACATTTTCAGTCTCCTAGAGTCCTGTGGGCAAGCACCCCTTTCCAACCAGAGATCAGTCTCCTCTCAGTCCAGTGGGCAAGTGTAACTTTACTACCAGGCTTTGTTCCTGTGAGTCTTTGCATGGTAACTTCTTTGCTGTGTGGCCAGTTCTTGGAAGTGCATGTCTGAGGGCCCCCTGTATAGGAGCATTAGGGTTTCTTTGGGTCTTTCAAGTGAGCATATTCTGCACCATGCTCACTGAACCTGATATGTGATAGAGAGCGCCTCTCCCACATGTGCTCTGGGTCACTCTGAGTCTCAGGTGAGTGTCCATGTTTCAACAACTGAGGACCCTTTGTCATTGGGTTGTTTGATGTTCCCAAAACAATCAGGTGGCTATGTATACTTCTGCTGAGTGACTTTTTCACTTCAGCACCCAGAATCACAGAGACTTTTGAATCTGGTACCCTTTCCTACCAGTGCTGAGGGCACTGAGACCTGTCAATGATCCCTACTCACACACCTGTGTTCTGGACTCTGTGCAGTTATAGATAATTGGCACTTATGCACATATGCTGAGGATCATGTGGCCTCTGGATTTGTGCTAGTATGTCCATTTTAGTCAGGGTATGACCTGTGCTGAGTGAAATTTCAGGCCTCTGAGTCACAACAGAGGTGACAGAAGTCATTAACTCCTGAGAAGGTTCAGATTAGGAGGCCCAGTCAGGTCCCTGATGACCCCATACCTTCTCACAAGCCCTATGCAGCATAAGCAGCTGTTAGTGCCCCTCCTCCAATCCCATTGTGACATCAGCAGGAGATGCCTAACTGCCCTGGGTCCTAAGGGGTGAGAGTGAGCAGGACCTCAGCACACTGCCTGGAGATGATCCCAGTCTAATTAGGGCACAGGGATACTCTGAGTGCCCATTTTCCATGGGCAATGAACACCCTCCAAGGTGTACATGGTGGTGAATCTTCAGTTCTTGAAGCCACAAGAATTGCAGGAGAGTGCCACATTCACACAAGTGCTAAGGACAGATATTGAGTCATGTTTGAATGCCCCTGTCCACCAAGCTCAGCCCCCCTGAGTCCTGTATGTAAGAATGTCTTTCCCACTAGTGCTCAGGGTCATCCTGGTCTGGTGGATGAGCATGAATTTTTCCACCCCTTTTTGGTTTCTTCTGATGCCTGTGAGTGAGTACCCCTTTCCCAACAGTGCTTGGGGTCCTCTCACTTTGGTGGGTTACATTCCTTTCCCATGCTCTGTGAGTTTCTCTGAATCCTTTTGGTGAGCGTCCCTTTCCCACAGTGGCCATGTATTCCTTGAGTCTTGTGGGTGAACTCCCCTTTTCCACTGGTACTCAGGACCCTTTTAGTCCATTGTTGAGGGTCATTTTCCTACCCACTTTCTTCTGAGTGATAATGGGTTAGTACCCCTTCTCCCAACAGAGCTCTGCCTCCTCTGATGAGCACCCCATTCCCATCAATGTTCAAATCCTCAAATTGCCAGGAAAGTACTATCTTCCACCTGGTGTCAAATTCCTGTGACTCCTGTGGATGAGTGCCCCTTTCCCACCAGTGCTCAGGTGCATCTAACTTTTGTAGTTGATTAGATGTTTACAAACTATGCTCAGTGTCCGTTGCATAATGTGGCTGAAAGTACCTGTACCATCACAGCTTAGACACATTTGAGGTGTTTGTGTGAACATCCATTTAGGCAGTGCTCAGGAATCTGTGACTGTGGTGAGTGAGCATGCCCTTCCCTCAAGTGCTCAGGGTCTTCTGAGAGCTGTGGGTAAGTGCCCCGTACCCGCATAAGCTTGGGATCATATGAGACCAGGGGGGGAGCATCTGTTTCCCATGCATTTCCTGCTTACTCTAGGTCAATTAAACACCCACATCCCAACTGTGCACAGTGTACTGTGAGTCCTGAGGGAGAGCACACATTTTTCATGAATGTTTGTTTTCCTTCAGTCCACAGGGTGAATGACTCTCTCACAACACTTATCAGTGTCTTCTACCACCATTGGTTACTGTATTGAACCCACCACAACTCAAGGTAATCAGATTTCTCAGCTTGACAACTTCAGTCAAACCAGATCTCAGATGATTGTGCATCCTATGTGTGAAGCCTCATTCCCACCTCTGATCCCTGACTTCTCTATCTTGTGGTAGATGCCACACTCCTACACTGCTCTTGTACTAACAGTTGGCTGGATGAGAACCAAAAACCCAGGAGTTTTCAGTGTCCTCTGAAACCTGTGCAAGGAGGGTGCTGTGAAAAGTACTTCATTTCCTCTGAGCTTTTTGTGAGCAATGAATTCTAAGAAACATGTGAGACCATGGAGATATACGGGTCAGTGCTTGCTCCTGGTCCATGAGCCCTGAAGGTCCTCAGAGTCCAGGGGAGGATCAGCACTTTGCCAACTCTCATATGCTTCTGAGTGCAGTGAATAAGCATGACTTTGCCACCAATACTGAAAATCCTCTGAGAACCATGGCCGAGCACACCTCTCCCAACAGTTGTTGGATTTCTGAGGCTCTTGTGTGTGATTACTACTTTCCACCATTGCACCCAAGGCCATGTGACCTGTGTGTGAATGCCAGTTTCTACCTTTTCTTGGTATGCACTGAAACCTGTGGAAGAGCACCCTTTTCCCACAAGGATTCAGTGTGTTCTCTTGGTTGTGGGTGCTGGGCCTTAAGCACTAGTGCTCAGTATCCTCTGAGTACTGTTGTTGAGAGCCCTTTATCAACAGATATCTGTTTCCATTGAGAGGTGTGGGGAGCAGCAGTGTTGCACCACTGGTCAGGATTCCCTGTGCATTGTGGGAAAAGCAGTCCTTTCCCACCAGTGCTCAGTGAATTCACATCTTTTGTGACACTGCTTTGTTCCCCCACAGTGCACCATACCCTCTGAGTCATCCTTGAGAACTCATTTCACTAGCTGGTTTGTCTTTCAGTGAATGCAACATTGACTTTCATCATAGTCCCTGGCCAATTGTGGCTGATGGTCTACATCAAAGGAGCATTCAGCAGAACTATGTTTTCTGGGTGAGCACATTTTCTAGCAAGCTGACAACTACAGCGATGTGACAGAGTGTGCCTGTTCCAGCAGTGCTCTGGGGAGACCTGAGGCCTTTGGTGAGTGTTCATCTTTCTTTTTCTTTTCTTTTTTTTTTTTTTTTTTTAAAGAGAGAGGTACAGTGAGAGAGATAGAGAAAGGGAGAAACAACTTTATTTAGTTTTTCACATGGCCTTAGTTGCTCCAACACTCAGTTGTGTACGTGGTGCTGGGGTTTGAACCTGGGTCCTTGTGCTTGCCATGCAAGCGCCGAAACCGCTGATCCACCGCTCCAGCCCCCGAGTGTTCATTTTTCAACACTCCTGAGGACTCTTGGACAGCTCCTGTGGACAGCTCTCCTTTCCCCAAAGCACAGGGTGTCCCTGTGTGCTTTAGTGGAGAGACACTCTCACCTTCAGAGATTTTTGTGCCTAGGAACCTACCTACCCTTGCTGAGGACTTTAAGGATCCCTGTAGGAGTGCCACTCAGGCACAAACACTCTCAACCTAATCTCAGTTAGGGATGTTTGTCATCTACCATCCATTGCAGGGGACCATGGGAGACCAGTGGATGAGTGCCAGTATCCCAACTTTTCTCTGGGTCCTTTCTTACCTGAGTCTGAGTACAATGTTCCCATGGGTACAAATACTCAGGAATACCTGAGGATTAGCATCAATTCTCCACTTCAGGATGCAGTGGTAAAATGAGAGTAAGTGACAATGTGCCAGCATTGTGGAGCAATTTCAAAGCTGCCTATGAGGGCTGTGTCACAGACTCACAGATGAAAGGAAGGCATTTGGGTGAGCATCATGTTCCTTTCATGTTGCAGGAACACAGAGTCCTGCAGGTGTGGCAACCTGTGAAAGTAGTGTGGGAGACTGAGATGGATAAATGTGATAGCCTCCTTGCCACTGCTGTCAAACTCTAGTAAGTCCTATGAGAGAGTGTCCATTCCCACCTGGGATTGCAGTCCACAGAGTGAGGAGTGGTAGTGCTGCCTTTCCCACCAGTGCTTAAGTTCCTCTGAGACCTCTAGGAGATCACTATCTCCTGATAGTTTTCAGGCTTCTCTCTGTCCCGTTTGAGTGCCCCTTTCTGGAAGTTCTCAGAATTCTCTGTGTCCTTTGGGTGAGTACCTCTTTCCACCAGTGCTCAGTGTACTCTGGGTCCTGTGGGGAGCATCACTTTCAAACCATTAGATGTGTCCTTCTTCTGAGTTCTATGGATTAGGGCCCCTTTCCAACTGGTACTCAGCCTCCTCTTATTAAGGTGGATGTTGGGTCCTTCACCACCAGTCCTCAGTCTCCTTTGAGTCCTGTTGCTGAGGCCCCTTGTCCCAACCATGTCTGTTTCCATGAGACATGTACGTGATCATACTTCCCCTATCTCAGGTCCCCCATCTCAGACTCCCAATCCTGGGTGGGGAGAGCAGTACTTTCTCAACAGTCATGTGTGTTTCCTGTGAGTGTGGTGGGTGAGCACCCCTTGCACGATATACTCATGGTCCTCTGGGGTTTATGGCTGAGTACTCTAGTCCCAAGAGTTCCCAGATTTTTGTGCCTCCTCTGTGTTAACTCTCTTTCTACCACTGATACTCACTCTCTGTATTTTCTGTTTGATTGTTCAATTTCAGCATCGATCATTGGATTGAGAGTCTTGTGGGAGAAAATACCTTTTCCAGCAGTGCTCAGTGTCCTTTGATTTTTATTCATGGTGGGCCCCTTCTCAACAAGAATTTATCTCCTTTGAGTCTTAAGGTGGAGGATTGCTTTGTTAGAGAGCTGAGATCTGTGGGTGTGTGCTTCTCCTTGACCATCAGTGACCAAAGTCCTCAGAGTTCATGGGAGGAGCATCCCTTTGACAACTCTTGTGTGCTTCTGGGAGTCTAGTGGGTGAGCATGACTTTGCCACCAACGCTGTACTTCCTCTGAGAACTGTGGCTGAACACACCTCTCCCAACAGTTGTCGGATATTTGAGAGGGTCCAGTTTACAGAGAGTGAGGATCACTGGTGGAAAGGGAGCTCACACAGGAGGCACAGAAATCTGGAAACTCTTGGGAGTAGGTTACTCAGCCAGAAACCACAGAGGATCATGAGTTTGCCATGCAAGGTGTGCTCTTGTGTGTAATCGTTGCTTTCCACCAGTTCACCCAAGGCCATATGGCCTGTGGCTGAGTGCGACTTTCCATCATTGCTTGGTTTTCACTGAAACCGGTGGGAGAGCTCCCCTTTCCCAGTAGGGCTCAGTGTCTTCTGCTGTTCTGGGTGCTGGGCCTTTAGCACCGGTGCTCAGTATCCTCTGAATATTGTTACTGAGAGCCCCTTTCCCAACAGATATGTTTCCATTGAGAAGTGTGGGGAGAACCACATTGCACCACTGCTCAGGGTTTCCTGTGCATTGTGGGAAGTGCTTTTTTCCCACCAGTGTACAGTGACTTCAAGTCTTTTCTGTTAGTGCTTCATTCCCCCCAGGGCACTGAACCTCTGAGTTGTCTTTGAGAGCTCAGTTCACTAGCTCTCTTCATTGACACTGAGTCCTTTGTGATTGCCCCATTGTCTCTCATCAAAATCCGTGGCCAGTTGTGGCTGATGGCCCCGTTCAATGGAGCATTCATCAAACCTTTGTTTTCCTGGTCAGCCCATTTTCCGGCAAGCTGATAACTATAGAGATGTGAGAGAGTGTGCCTGTCCCACCAGTGCTCTGGGCCAACATGAGGCCTTTGGTGAGGGTCCAGTTTAAAACACTGCTGAGGATTCTTGGACAGCTCCTGTGGACAGCCCTCCTTTCCCTAAACCATTGGGTATCCCCATGAGCTTCGGTGGAGAGACATTCTCACCTTCAGAGATTTTTGCGACTGGGAACCTGTCTGACTCTTGCTGAGGACGTGAAAGACCAGTGAGGATCTCCACTCAGACATACCCACTCTGGAACCAATCACATTTCAGGATGTATGGCACCTACCCTTCTTTGCCAGGGGACCATGGTTGACCTGTAAATAAGTGCCAGTATCCCAGGTTTTCTCAGGGTTCTTTCTTACCTGTATCTGAGTACCAAGTTCACATGAGTTTAGAAACTCATGGATACTTGAGGATTAGCATCACTGCCCCACTTCTTCAGGAGCAAGAGACAATGTGCCAGCATTGTGGAGCAAACGCAAAGCTGTCTATGAGGGCTATGTAACACCTTCAGAGATGAAAGGGAGAGATTTGGTGAGCATCATGTTCTTTCACATTCCATGCAGGAAGAGTCCTGTAGGTGAGGCAAACTGTGAGACCAGCGTGGGAGCACTGAGACAGATAAATGTGATGGCCCCCTTACCACCAAAGTCAGGGTCTATAGTTAGTCCTATGAGAGTGTTCCATTCCCACCTGGGATTACAGTTCACAGAGTGATGTATGGCACCACATTTCCCACCAGTGTTCAATGTTGTCTGAGTCCTCTAGGAGAGCATCCCTCTCCTGGCAGTCTTCGTACTTCATGTGTCCACTCTGTGTGCTCGTTTCTGAAAATTCTCAGAGTTCTCTGTGTCCTGTGTGTGAGCACTGCTTTCCATCAGTGCTCAGTGTACTCAAAGTCCTGTGGGAGGGCACTCCTCTCCCCCTGCTTGTCTCCTTCCTATGAGTCCTATGGGTTAGTGTCTCTTTCCCACCAGTATTCAGCCTCCTGTTACTATGGTAAATGTTGTGTCCTTCACCTCCAATTCTCAGTCTTCTCTGAGTCCTGTTGCTGAGGGCCCCTGTCCCAACCATGTCTGTTTCCAGGGGACATGTGCATGATCACCCTTTTCTCATCTCTGTTCTGATTTCTTTGAATCCTAGTGGGGAGCAGTGCCTTCTGAATGGTCTTGTGGGTTTCCTGTGGGTACAGTGGTGTGAGCACACCTTGCGCTCCATAATCATGGTCCTCTGGGGCTTCAGGCTGAAGACCCCAGTCCCACAAATTCCTGAATTTATGTGCCTCCACTGTATGAGCTCCCTTTCCACCAGTGGTCCTTGAACTCTGTATTTTCTGCTTGGTTGCCCAATTTCAGCACCAGTCATTGGACTTAGAGTCCTGTGGGAGAGCACCCCTTTCCCAGTGGTGCTCGGTGTCCTCTGAACTTGGTGTCTGGTGGGCCCCTTCTCAACAGGAATTTGTCTCCTTTTAGTCCTGTGGTTGAACACTGCTTTGCAAGAGAGAAGAGTTCTGTGGTTAGAGTTCTTGTCCTGGGCCACTAGCAATTGAGGTCCTCAGAGTCCAGGAGAGGAGCAGAACTTTTCCAACTCTTGTGTGCTTCAAGAAGTCCACTGGGTGGGTGAACACGACTTTGCCGCCAATGCTGAACTTTCTCTGAGAACCATGGCTGAACACACCTCTCCCAACAGTTGTCAGATTTCTGAGGCTCTTGTGTGTGATTGCTGCTTTCCACCAGTGCACCCAAGGCAATATGGCCTTTGGGTGAGAGCCGCTTTCCACTGCTGCTCTGTGTGTACTGAAACCTGTGGGAAAGCACCCCTCTCCCATCAGTGCTCAGTGTCTTATGTCCATTGTGGGTGTTGGGCCTTTGGCACTGGTGCTCAGTACTCTCTGAGTACTGTTGCTGAGAGCCCCTTTCCCAATAGATATTTGTTTCCATTGAGAGGTATGGGGAGCACTAATTTGCACCACTGCTCATGGGTTCCTGTGCACTGTGGGAAAGGAATCCTTTCCCACCAGTGCTCAGTGACTTCATCTGCTGTGTGTTACTGCTTCATTTCCCCCAGTGCACTGTACCTCTGAGTCATCTTTGAGAACTCAGTTCAATAGCTGGCTTCATTGACACTGAGTCCTTCGGTGATGGCCCCATTGACTTTCTTCACAACACCAGGCAAAGTGTGACCCACGGCCCATTTCAAAGTACCATTCAGGTGCTGGACAAACTGGTCCTCCACCTGCAGAAAGTTGAAATTAGACCCATATCTTTCTCCTTGCACAAGTATCAAATCAAAATGGATCAAGGAGCTTGGTATCAAACCAGCTACGTTGCAACTGATAGAAGAAAAAATTGGTCCAACACTTCAACATTTAGGAGTAGGCAAAGACTTTCTCAACAGGTCTCCGAAAGTGAAGGAAATAAAGTCAAAAATCAGTGAATGGGATTTCATAAAGCTAAAAAGCTTTTGTACTGCCAAGGAAATAATTAAAAGAATCAAGAGGTTTCCTACAGAAATGGAGAGTATCATGGACTATGATTCCTCAGACAAGGGTCTCATATCCAGAATCTATAAAATACTCAAAAATGTCAGCTACAAAATCACCAACAGCCCAATTGATAAATGGGTGAAAGAGCTAAACAGAGACTTCTCACCAGAGGACATTGATCAAGCCAATGAATACATGA